>JAQIVZ010002049.1:0-24534 GCA_034700945.1 Arrhopalites spinosus
ACATGAAAAAATGTAGGTTCATGAAAACATGTGGTTTGATCGTGAATACGATTGAATTTGACAGTTTTTACGATCAATTTGATCACGGCGGATCGAGAGTGTATGATTAGTTAATTTTATATTTAATTAATGTTATACAAAACAGATATTACACCACACCAAGTTCGTACCTTGAACTCATCAAATTATTTACCACTATGTTGAATGAGAAACGTGAAAAGATACATACAGGCAAAGCTCGGATTCAAAATGGGTTGACGGTAAGTCATCAAAGTTATTAATGACATAATTTTTAATTAAAAATTAATTCACTTTTTTCTCTTTAGAAATTATTGGAGACTAATGTAGTTGTAAAAGGTAATTCTCAAAAAATAATTCACAAATGAAGAACTATTCTATTCAAAAATAACCATTTTCACTTTGTAACAGAAATGAGAATTCAACTGAAAGAGTTGGAACCTACTCTTCGACAAAAGTCCGAAGTTGTTGAAAATCTAATGATTAAACTTGCTGAAGATCAAGGTGCATCAGACATTGTTCGAGAGAATGTTAAGGTAAATTCATTCAGCAATTAAATTTATCAAGTAAAAAACAATAGAATTTTTATAAAATTTTCATTTTATAGATGGACGAAGCTGTGGCCAAGGAAAAAGCAATAGAAACCCAAATTGTAGCTGAAGACGCTCAAAAAGATTTGGCTGAAGGTATTTAATGTTTCTTTTTTAAAAAATCTCTAAGAATTTATGATTATTTTTCAAAGTTATAAATAATTTAATCCCATTTGATTAGCCTTACCTGCATTGGAAGCTGCGGTCAAATCTTTGGACAATCTTAAAAAGGAAGACATGGTGGAAGTCAAATCTTTACAAAAACCACCAGAATTGGTTCGAATGGTCATGGAAGCTGTTTGTATTCTTCTCAATGCAGCGTAATTAAAATAAATTGCAATTAACTTTTTTTAAATTGTGTGTTTTCCCACTAATTTTGAGACATTCTTGATATGCAAATTTATTTTTTTTAGAACTGATTGGAATAGTGTACGAGGAATTTTAGCTTCCGGAAACTTCATGAAACGTCTCTATGAATACCCAAAGGATGACGTTACAGATGCTCAAATGAAGAAATTGAAGCCTTACATAGATAATCCAGTATTTACCCCTGAAAAGGTTATCAAAGGTTCAAAAGCCTGTGCCTCATTTTGTTTGTGGGTTAGAGCTATTGACCTGTACGCAAAAGTTTTCAAGACCGTCGAGCCCAAGAGGAATCGTTATTTGTCTGCTCAAGCTGAACTGGATAAAGTAATGGAAACATTACGTAAGTTCACAAAATAAATTCTTTTAAATATACTTACTTATGTTGTACTTTCAAGATTTCTTAATTGATTTGGCTGAAATGTTTAGGAACGAAACAGGTGCAATTGAATGAAGTAGAAAAGAAAATTCATGCCCTTCAAGAATTTTATGAGAATACTTTGAGTGAAAAACAACAATTAGAAGATAATATGGAACTTACTGCAGCTAGACTCCGAAGAGCTGGACGTTTAACTAGTGCTCTAGCTTCGGAACAGACAAGATGGCAAGAATCAGTTCTTGTAAGAGTCATTTTTTAAAAATTTAAAATTTATTTAAAATTTAAAAATTTTTGTTAAAAATTTTAACAAATGAAATATTATACTTTCAAAGTAACTGTCTTAATTAAAAAGTATTCTAATATTTACAGAAATTCGATGAGGAGCTCAAAAATTTGATTGGGGATGTATTTGTGAGTATTCTTTTCATTATTTAATTTATTTATTCATATTACTTATTATCAGTTAATCATTCATTTTATTCTAGGTGGGATCAGCTTGTGTGGCATATTTTGGTGCTTTTCCAAATCATTATCGACAAATTTTGGTCAAGGGTTGGGTTCAACGTTGTATCGAGTTAAAACTACCGATTACTCATGATTTTACGTATGTTTTTCATCAAATTTAATTTTTAAAATTAGTCTTTTTTATTGTTGTCAAAATTGTGATCATTTTGTTTTGACAATGGACAGATTGTCATCTTTTGCTGATCCATTTGAAGTTCGTGTTTGGAATGCAAGTGGTTTACCCAAAGACAGGTTTCATTTCATTTATTTCCAAAAAATATTTTATGAAGACAATTGACAGCCTTATTATATTTTTTAACTTGCTTGTTCACAGTACATCAACAGAAAATGCTGTGTTAGTCACAAGAGGAAGACGTTGGCCTCTCATGATTGACCCACAGAATCAAGCAAATAGATGGGTCAAACAAATGGAGGGGAATGAGCGACAACTGAAAGTTTTGAAAATGTCGGATCCAAATTACATGAGAACAGTAGAGAATTGTGTTCGTGATGGAACTCCTTGTTTATTGGAAGAAGTAGGAGAGTCAATTGATCCGTCTTTGGACTCGATTCTTTTGAGACAAGTTTTTGTTCAGGTATTTATACTACTGATTAAATTCGATTTTAAAAATAAAATGGAAATGTAAAATAAGTATAATTCTTTAATAGAATGGAAGGACAATGATACGCCTGGGAGACACAAACGTTGATTAGTAAGTCATATTTAATTGCCTAATACCAGTAATGTCAGTAATACATGTGTATTTTTTAGTGATCAAAATTTCCGGCTTTACATGACCACCAAATTGGCAAATCCACATTATCTGCCCGAGATTTGTATTAAAGTAACTATAATTAACTTCACGGTGACAATGTCAGGGCTTGAAGATCAGTTGTAAGTTATTAATTTAAACCCAAATATCAAATTTTTTCGTTTAAATAAATAACTGTTCATTTTTTATTCTGTCTTCAGACTCTCTGATGTTGTTGGAATTGAAAGACCTGACTTGGAATCACAGCGCTCTACATTAATATCTTCTATAAATACTGATAAAAATCAGTTAATTTCATTAGAAACTAAAATTCTTCGTCTTCTCTTCCAATCAGAAGGAAATATTCTCGATGATGAAGAGTTGGTTCAAGCTTTGAATGATTCCAAGGTAAATTAACCTTTGTTCATGAACTATTTTTAATTTATTTAAAGTCATTTAATTTGATTTTTTTTATTTTATCAAAAGGAAACATCAATAGTCATTAATAAACGATTAAAAGAAGCAGAAGAGACGGAAATTCGTTTAAGTGCTGCAAGTAAGAAGAATAGTTTGGAACCAATACTTTAACATTATTTCTTAAATTGATTTCACTGATGAATTTGATTAATTTGTGTCAATTAGGAAATCGATATCGACCAATAGCATCTCGAGGTTCTGTATTATATTTTGTGGTGGCTCAACTATCCGAATTAGATCCCATGTATCAGTATTCTTTGAAATATTTTGTTCAAGGTAAGTAACTATTGATAAAGTTTAGTAACATTATTCTAGAAATTAAAAAATTTAACAGTTCAATGTTTCTTGTTCAAGTTTTTATTCAATGTATCGCGTCAATTGAGAAGACTGAAGAGTTGGAGGAGAGACTTCGTGTTCTCAGGAAAGCGACAACATTAGCAACATATACAAATATTAGTCGTGGTCTTTTTGAAAGACATAAAATAGTCTTTAGTTTTTTACTTTGGTGAGTCTAACAACTTACAAATTAATCATTTTGGTGAATTTTAACACAATTAAATAATTATTTTTTAGTACGGATATAATGAGAAATCGTGAAAGCATAGCTGAAGCAGAATGGAATTTTTTTCTTCGTGGTGGTGTTGGCAAGTGGCTTTTTATATGACCAAAAATATTTATAAAAATATTTTTTTAATTAACTCTCATGTTTGACATTTTAGGTGAAGTAATATTGGCTCGAATTGTAAAACCAACCATGGCTGATTGGATAAATGGTACAGAAAAATTAAATTAAAAGAATAATATTCATTACAATTTGATATTTGACAAATAAATAATAATTTTTTTGATTACAGTCAATCAGTGGAATCAGCTTTGTGATCTTGAAGTGAGTAACAATAGTTTTTAATTGTCTATCTCATTAGTATGAGTCTAAATGTTTCTGTAAAAATTTAATTATTTAATTGTTTTGGTTTACAGACAGTTTTTCCAATTTTTGAAGACATTACAATTTATGGTTTGAAAGGATCAATTCGTTTGACAATTGGTAGTTATAAAATTACATTATTTGCTAATGCTGACGTTGGCGTCCTCAAAAATGTCAAGAAACCGAGATCAGCCATTAGTATAGACTGGGACAAAAGATTGTCAAAATTTCAAAAACTAATGCTCATTAAAGCATGTGCCGAAGAACAAGTAAGAATAATTTCATTCTTAAAGTGGTTTTATTTATTTCATTTTAAACATATTAAATAGTCATTTTTAAAAACATTTTCTTTTGTACACAGTTAGTGGCAGCCATTACAGAATTTGTTAAAAGTGAATTGGGCCATAAGTTTGTGGAGAATGCATCAATTGATCTGGTAATTTTTCTTAATTATTTTCATAGTCAATATATAAATTGTAACGTGTTTATTTATTTTTAAAGCCCAACGTCTACAACGATTTGAATAAGACAACCCCACTTATTTTTGTGTTAAGGTAAGTCGATAAAATTTCATATAAAATAAATGGATAGATGCTAGATTTTATGAAATTTTAAATTTTATTTTATTTAAAGTGTTGGATCGGATCCAACCTCAGCTTTTTACCGTTTTGCCAATGAAATGGAGGCTGGTGATCGAGTGTCAGCAATTTCTCTTGGTCAGGGTCAAGGTCCTGTGGCTGAAGCGTAAGTCTATGTCAAATATTATTATAAAGTAAATGTCGTGTGAAACGTTATTTTTGTTTGTACTTTTCACAGTATGATTAAAAGTTCATCAGTGAGTGGAGGCTGGGTTTTCTTACAAGTATGTTAACTTGAATAATTATCTTGAGCACTGAAAAAAAATTCTAATTAATTTTTTAAATCAACTCAGAATTGTCATCTGGCAGCATCTTGGATGCCGCAACTAGAGCGTGTGGTCAAGACTTTGAGTGAAAATTCAGACGAAGTGTCCGATTCATTCCGTCTCTACTTGAGTTCAATGCCCACAACGGTATTTCCAGTGTCTGTTCTCCAAGAAGGTAAGAATTAATTTAAATTAATAAATTTAATTTAAAACTGAAAATATTTATGCCATTTTTTTATTATAGCTGTCAAAATAACAAATGAACCTCCCAAAGGAATTCGAGCAAATGTTCGACAAGCTTTATCTGAATTGGAGAAGAATTACTTTGAAGACAATGGTAAAATGTCATAGACCTGAGACTCTTTCCATTCACACTAAATTTCTAAATTAATTTAATTTTTTTACAGTTCTTGGAGGCGATTGGCGTAAAATAGTCTTTGGAATATGTTTCTTCCATGCAGTTATTCAAGAAAGAAAAAAGTTTGGACCCTTAGGATGGAATATAAAGGTTCATTATTTTTTTACAAAAGTTTTTAACTGATTTAAATTAAATTCATTTAACTAATTGAATGTTTCTTTTTGTGTTGATATTTAGTATGAATTTAATGACAGTGATCGAAATTGTGCACTCCTCAATCTTGACATGTTTTGTAAGGACGGTGTCATACCTTGGGATGCTTTAGAATATATTACGGGTAACTTAAAATAAGAAACAGCAATTTCTTTTTTAGGATAATTCACCTGGAAGAACTGCAAATATAAAATATTTTTTTAAAGGTCAAATTACTTACGGAGGACGAATAACTGATAATTGGGACCAACGTAAGATCATAATTTATTTCATTATAAATAAAATATAAATTATAATGTCAGTAATGATCCTTTCAAATTAATTTGTGTATTTTTTATAAAGGTTGCCTCACAACAATTCTCAAAGGATTTTTTGCAGAGAAAACTCTGGCAAAATCATATAAATTCTCTCCATCTGGAGTTTACTATGCTCCCGTTCGTAAACACATAAAGGATTACATATCTTATGTCGACAAATTACCCAGCCTTGATGAGCCAGAGATATTTGGAATGCATGAAAATGCAAATATTACGTTTCAGGTAAAACTAGCATTCAATTTAAGTAATTTTAAAATTCATTTCATTAATTAATTTATCAAATTATGACAATAGCAACAAGAAAGTACTTCGTTCCTCGATGCAATCTTGACAGTTCAACCACGACAAAGTGCAGGGAAAGCAGCGTCTGCTGAAGATGAAATTGCTTTTGAGCAGGTAATATTCTATTAAATTCTATAATTTAAAGTTAAATATTTTGTACTTTACAAACCCCACTTAAAGTTGTCATAAATTAATTTTTTTGTTAAATTTTGAACAGGCTGTAAAATTTGAACAAAATCTACCACCACTCATAGACCTTGATAAAGTGAATCCATCTCTTTTTAAACAAGATTCAAAAGGACGAACACCTTCCTTGGGCATTTTCCTTCAACAGGAAGTGGATCGTTTTAATAAAATGTTGGGGGTGATGCGTACATCTCTTGAACAATTAAAAAAAGGGATTAAGGGATTAGTGGTCATGTCAGAAGATTTAGAAAGGATGTACAGATCATTTTTGAATAATCAAGTGCCAGATAATTGGACCAGAGTTTCTTGGGGTTCATTAAAATCCTTGGCTAGTTGGTACAAAGACATGTTACTCCGAGCCAATTTTCTCACGGTAATTTAAAATTACTTAATATTTACTCAATTTAAAATACTAAAAACAATTTAAATTAAAATTTCTGATTCATAAAATATTTTAGAAATGGTTTTACACTAAAGCCCCTCTTACCTTTTGGCTTCCGGGATTTTTCTTCCAACAAGGCTTCCTCACATCGGTTCTACAAACATTTGCAAGAAAACATAATTTACCCATTGATCAATTGAAGTTCCAGTTCATTGTCGCACCCGTCGTCAAAGAAGAGAGTTTAAAACTTGACAGTGTAATTACATTTTAATTTATGAAATTTTGGTTCATATTTTATTTGAAAGAGAAAGTAAGAGAAAGCTGTGAGTTTATTTTATTCATTTTATTAGATTGTGGAGAAATCCCTCGTTCGTCCTGTAGACGGTGTTTTGGTTCATGGACTATTTTTAGAGGCAGCTCGATGGGATTTCAATCACATGTGCCTTGGTGACCCAGATCCCGGGGTCATGAACCCTCCAATGCCTGTCCTTCATTTCTTACCCGTACAAAATCCTCCTCCAGCTCAAAATGTCTACACAGCCCCACTTTACAAGACCTCAGTGAGAGCAGGGGTCCTCTCGACGACGGGGCATAGTACAAATTTTATTGTTCCGATTCAATTACAAACAGCCCATGGGGAAGACTATTGGACTCTAAGAGGAACTGCTTTACTGACTCAACTCACTGATTAATTTTAATTAATTAGTCCAACTAAAATATAACTATTTCTAATGTTGTTAAACTTGCTAGTCATTTTATAATCTTTGTGATAACTCGTATGTACACTTTTGTAGTACATAGTAAGTGGGTGACATAAATTATTAAACATTTTCAACTTTTGTCTTTTTCATCTCTCTATTGTCACTGGTCATTGTCATTTTTAGATAAATTTTGAAAAATGAATGAAAATTTTTTGGGAAATTTTGAGGCATATTAATTTATACAAAAAAATTTTCAACAGGTTTTTAAATTACAATTATGTTTTAGCTTTCTTTTGCAGAATATTATTCTCAACTTTAATTGACTTTTTTGAGGGGGATGTTGGTGTAGGATTTTTAGAGGCTGATCCTTTTGTTAAATTAGACGGATTTTTACTCAATTCAAATTTAATCTCGCTACAAGCTACTTTTCTCAATTTATTTAGAATGTCTCTTAATGGTCCAAGTTTTTGTTTTGAGTCAAAGACTAAAGAAGCTGCCAATTCTTGCTTGACATAATTTGCAATGGCCAATTCTTGAGCTGTTTTTAATCTATTTATTGCACTTTTACCTCCTGTGGACAGTGAACTTTTTAATTTGTTTATTTGTTGACCTTCTTTAACAACATGACTTGAACTTTTGACCCTTCTTGACTCCATTGTCGTGGCCGTCTTCATTCCTCCATTTTTATCATCAATTAACTTGTTTTTGCTCTCTTTTGTGGAATTATTTTTCGTATTAATTTTCTTTGATTTCTTGTCCTTTGTTTTCTTTGACGCTTTTTTAACTTCTGGTCCTTCATTTTTTGAATGGGAGGAGGAACGTTTAAAAATAAGAAGCTCACCAATGCTCGATTTACTCCTTCTTTTCTTTTTTATTATTTTTGATGGATTCTCAGGTGGAAGGGGATGCAGATGACTAGAACCCTTTGAGGGGCAATTTCTTGATTCATCTTTTAAATGAAGAGATGACAATTCAGAGGAGGACTTTTGTACTTTCACTGTTGTTGTCCCAATTTTTGCCATGCAATTTCCTGATTTCTCTTCGAGGTCATTCAAGGTCACTGGTAGTATAGGTTCAATAGTTTCGTCTGTAATTTTTAGATTCTTTGACTTTCTTTCCTGTTTATTAAACTAGAAAATTCAAAGAATGTTTTATAATTAATAATTAATTAATTGTACTAAGATAATATTCTCGACTTTACCTGAGCTAAAAAGTCAAGAAAATTTTTGTCATTAATATCTGGTAATTGACAAAAAGGATAAAGGTCATCAATCTGAGGCCCAATTTGCATCTCACTCTCATCACATTGAAAATCTGTAATAGTAGAAGCAGTTGACTTTGTCCAAAGTTCATCTCCAGATCTCACATCCGTAATGGACGCCATTGAATCAGCAGTGGCTCTCATGGAAGAACAGCAACTGAATGAATCAATTTGTCTATCTTTTTTCTCCATATTTTCAATTTCCTGGACCAACGACAAGGACAATTTGGGACTATCAATTTTTTGGACAGTACAAACAGAATCTCCTGACCTTGCCAAATATAAAGATGACTCTTGTTCAACGGCTGAATTGACAGGAGGTGGTAAACTTTTAATACTTTTAA
Organism: Arrhopalites spinosus; assembly: GCA_034700945.1. Lineage (NCBI taxonomy): Eukaryota > Metazoa > Arthropoda > Collembola > Symphypleona > Arrhopalitidae > Arrhopalites > Arrhopalites spinosus. The sequence goes on from JAQIVZ010002049.1 coordinate 8,957, forward strand.
AGGTAAATTGTTCCAATTCTTTTGAATCTAATAATGATAATTGAGATTCAAATTCAAGAGACGAGTCTTCTTTTAATGTTACTTCCGGAAGTTGAATATTTTCTTTATTTGATTCTGAATTGACTCCAGTTGACATTAAAATTGAATTGGTTGTGCCAACACACTCACAAGATATTTTGTCCTGGACAATTAAAGTTTTATTTGATTTTGTAGTTTGTAGTAGCACTTGATCAACAAATGCGTCCAAGTGACCCGTCTCTACTTGGTCACATCGGAATGGTCTGGAGGGGAGGGGTTCTTGATTGTCCAGGATTGATGAACCATCTTGAAAACTACATCGTGAGAATGCATTTTTTGTGATTGGATCCTGCATAAAAATTTGTGAAGTTTCATCTTCATCCTTCACATCGGTCTCACGGTAATCGATACTGATGCGACTAGCAGTATTTTTTGTTAGTCTTTTATTTGATGGTGGGGATGATGAAATTTTGAGATTTTTTGGAATTGTTTTATTTTCTTCATTTTGTAAGACACTTGATTTATTCTGTATTTTTTCATTTGATACAGATTCAGCAATCGAGGAAGGCTTGGTTCCAACAATTGTCAAATTATTATTTTTTGTATTAGACGATAAAAGATTTTGAAGATGATCACTCCCCATTTGAATAACACTACAGTCAGTACTAGTACAGATGAATGGATCAACTTTGTTCAGTAAAGTGACAACATGATTGGAAATGTGAGTGTTTCGGGGAGGTACATATTTTTCGGAGGATGGTTCCAAAAAATCTTGTTCCCAACTTTTTTGAAGTTCTTCAAGTGCTCCTGTTATTTTTAACATGGCTTCTGATGCTCGCATTGAAGACCATTGTTGAAAACCAAGTTGTTGGATTTGCTTGACAACTTTGTCACACACTTGGGCTGGGACTGATAATGAATAACTTGCTTCACTTTGATTGTCATTAATTGTACTCTATTTGAGAAGAAGAAATTTTTTTATTATTTTTAAACAAATATTTTATTTATTATAATTTATACCTGTGATGTATCATTACTATAAAAATTATTGTGACCCAAAATATCTGCAAGATTTAATGTATTTTGTTCCAGGAGTTGATCAAGATTTCCAACTTTATTTTTTAAATTTTTTTCTTTATTTTTGGATGTTTTATCATGTGCAGTCTTGTCCAGACATTTTGATAAGGGATTGGTGGTGGAGGATTTCAATGAATTTGAATTTGATTGACAACTTTTTTCTTTTACTTGAATTCTAAGTTCTGGATGGACTTGTAAAACATCCGGGTCAAAATTTGGTTTGTTGTACTGTCCACAAAATAATAATTAATTTTTTTTTCATACTTTAAATATAAAGTTAATTAAAATTTTTGTAGTATGATAATTAATTACGTCTAGATCTGGAAAGCCTTCAAAATTAATTGTGTCACTAGTGTCCAGTGGTACAACGACCATTTTTTTTGTTTTACAAGTCTTGGAACTCATTTCAAAAATTTTATAAAACTAATTAATTAGTTAATACTACAGATGTACAATTAGTAATTAGTTTAATTTAATCAAAACAAACTACAATTAACTAATTGCTAATTACGACAAAAAATAATTGTCAAGCCTCAAATTATAAATTAGAGACCCCATGAATTTTATTCTTCAAAGATCATTTTTTAGTCAAAATATTACATTCTGTATTTTGTAACTAACGAAACAAACCAAAGAAATGTGCCAAGAATGGTATTTAATTACTAAATAATTTGACAACGACATTTAGAATTTCCATTTAATCTCTACATGTTCTTGCTCCCTATGACCTTGTAATTTTTGTGAACTGAAAAAAAGAGATATAGAAGGCATACAGTATAGCACGTTTTTTATGAAAAGTTTGCAGACATTTTGTACTTTAAATGTGTATTGGACTCGTCAAGGGTTTTTTTGTGGATCCAAGAATAATCCACAGCCACATAGGATATATTTTATGACCTTGGAGGGGACTCTTTCATGCATATGAGCTAAAGCTAAATATTATAAGAGTTTTTATATTACACTACCTAGCTTTGTATACAATTTCACTATTGTCAGCTGATATTCCATTTAGTCGTCTAGATAGTTCAGTGCGGTCTACATGTATTTTGCATTTTAGCTTATAAATTTTGATAGAATAATTATTGGGCTCAATAAATATTTAAATTGAGATAATCTCTTGTTAGAATAGAATAATCTTTGTGACGGTTAGTCTCTCGTGTAGGTACACTGTTTGTGGACAATAAATTTATCTAAACAAAAGCCAAATCATTGACTTGACTCGTGTGTTCTTGTTTTGGTGTGTGTTGTGGTTTGTGGTGTGTGCTAGAAAATGAGTAGAATGCATTAAATTTTGGAGACTCGGCCCCTTGATTAAATAATTAAATTATCAATCAATTATTTTGTGACTTGTGTGCCAATTGTAAATTCACTCAAGCCAATTTTACCTGTCCAATTTTGTTTAATTTGTTGGTGATTAAAGAAGGCCATTATCCCAAGAACATTTTTAATTGTTGTGTGTGTAGGTAGACATCAAAGGGGTCGTCACGCACATTTTTATTGTGCATTCCTATTCTTCATTCCATTTTTATTGTTTCTTCTTATTTATCTCTTGGCTTTGCCGAAAAATACAGTTTAGAATTTACAAAATGCAAAGCTCAACATTAAAATTTCAAAATTTACAAAAAATTTTAGTTAGGAATAAGAAACCAAATAATTACAAGCATTTTTGTAGTGTCTTACCTGTCAATCATGGAATTCACCAAGAGATTTTATTTAATCGTCTTTACTCGACAACGAGAGGAGGAGGAGAGCCGGCTTGGTCGGGATGTGTTTTGCCAGGTAAATTTAGCTACCTGAGTGTACCGGGTGAATTGCCGTTTGTGGGTAAAACTTTGGGAGAATTAGTGGACTCGGCAGCAGAAAAGTTTCCTGACAATGAGGCTCTTGTCGTTGTCTGTAATGGTCAGCGAATGACTTTTGCTCAGATTAAAGAAGAGGTATGGGACAAACTACAAACTAATTAATTTTAAATTGTTAGTTGAATTTTTAATTTAATTGTTATATTTGCAGAGTGACAGACTAGCCAGTGGTTTAATTAAATTGGGAATGAAGCCGGGAGACCGACTGGGAATTTGGGGACCAAATAGGTTTTTATTTAAAATAACAAGAGCACATGTAGAAAATAATTTGAATCATTAATCTTTAACTTTAATTATAGCCGACCATGGTACATTGCTGAGATGGCTGCTGCAAAAGCCGGATTAATTTCAGTATGTAAAAATAAATACAATTTATACTTTGATGAGAGATGATGATTAATTAATTTTGTTTGTAATCTATTTTATTGAAAAAAAGGTCTTCATAAATCCAGCGTACCAAACTCGTGAGCTGTTTTATAGCTTGAATAAAGTGGGCATCAAATGTATTATTATTGCTGGTAATTTTTTTGAAATTTTATTTAGTTAATTATACACTATTTATTTCTAGTAAAATAATTAGTACCTCGTTTTTTACAGGGAATTTTAAGACACAAAATTATTACCAACTATTAAAGGATGCTGTACCTGAAATTGACAAAATACCAAGTAAAATAATTTACCTATATCATTATAACAAAGAATTTGCAAGAAATTAATTAATTGATCCGAATTTATAGCCTCAAAAGTTCTCAAGTCAGAGAAAGTACCCACTTTAACCACCGTTGTGACGATGGAGGATGAAGCACCTGGCCAGTAAGTTGATTAAAATACAATTTTTTAAAAATTAAATTCAAATTCATTTAATATCACATTTCTTTATAATTTTTCATTAGAGGAATATTTACTTATAATCAAGTGTTAGAAGAAGGGACACCAAGAGAAATGAGAGAAAATCTTGAGAAAATTTCAAAAAAGATTCAATTTGATGATGTCGTCAACATTCAATTCACATCTGTAAAAAAAATTAAAATATTCTTTTATAAATATTAAAAATCAATTATTTAATTAATTTTTTTATTCTGATTCTTTTTCAACAATAGGGAACGACAGGGAATCCAAAGGGTGTCATGTTATCTCATAATAATATTGTGAACAACAGTTTTATGATTGGCAAGAGACTTCATTTGAATTCAAAGGTAATTAATTAAATTAAACTTTGCCATTTAAAAAAGTACAAAATTATTTGAATTTTATAGGACAAACTCTGCTTACCTGTTCCATTATTTCACTGTTACGGTAAGAAAGGAAAATTAGGCCAAGAATTTACAATTGAAATGGATCAAAATGATTTCATGTTTGATTTTTATATGACAGGAAACGTGGCAGGGCTGTTAGCTGCTCTTCATTATGGATCCTCCGTTGTATTTCCATCACCTGGATTTCAAGCCTTGGCTGGAGTTGAAACGGCAGCTAAAGAAAGGTATTTTGCAAAAAATTAAAGTAATTTAAAATAAAAAAATCCAATTATAATTTTAAAGTATAAAATTTTAATCAAAAGTGTGACAAACTAGGTGCACCTTGATGTACGGTAAGTCTTTCCATCAACCTGGACAGTTTGTCAAAAATTAATATTTAAATTGAATTTCTTTGTGAATTTTAATAATTTAATTATTAATTGTCTCAAATTATTTTGTACAGCTACACCCACAATGCACATTGATATGCTCAACGTGAAGGGTCTTGAAAAGTACGATCTCTCATCTTTAAGGTTAGTAACAAAATAAAAAACCCAATTAAAATAACTTTAAATAAATGTGAATTAATCCTCTTTTAATTATTTTTACGGTCTTTAAATTTGAAAGGTCAGCTGTAACGGCTGGAGCCATTTGTCCAGTTGAGGTAGAATTGCATAAAATATTCCAATTTTTATTTGTGTTCCTCACAATTTAATTTCTAATTAAATGTTCTCTTTACACTTACAGCTCATCAAGGAAATGAAGCAAAAGTATACGGTTGACAGTGTCATTGTAAGTTAAATTAACTCAATTAATTCAATTGATTATAAATTATAATTTATTTAATTTAAATTAAAAAAAATTCTAGAGTTTATACGGTCTCACAGAAACTTCGCCAGTTTTCTTTCAAAGTCTTCCTGGGGACAGTGATGAGTTACGAGCTCAAACTGTGGGCTATCCTCAGGAGCATGTGGAGGTCAAAGTAGTTGACCCGGATGGTAAAATAGTTCCAATAGGAACTGAAGGTGAAATGTTATGTCGAGGATACATGGTCATGCATGGATATTGGGAGGATGAAGCTAAAACTAAAGAATCTATTGACATGGCCCGATGGTTTCATACTGGGTACAATTTAATAACAATTTAATTAAATTAATATTTTAATTAAAAATTACAATAAATTTTTTTGTCATTTTTCAGGGATTTATTCATTCTCACTGAGACGGGACATGGAAGAATTGTGGGGAGATTAAAGGACATGATCATTAGAGGTCAAACAATTATTTAGAGAACTTGATGATAATTACAATCCAGTTTAAAATTAATTATAATAATTTTAATTGTACAGGAGGAGAAAATATTTATCCAAAAGAAGTCGAAGAATTTCTGCATACTCATCCCTCCATTGTTGAAGCTCAAGTTTTTGGGATTCCCGACAAAAGACTTGGGGAATGTGTAGCAGCCTGGATTAGACTCAAAGATGGAACATCCATGACAGCCGAAGATTTAAAATGTTTTTGTAAAGGACAGGTAAATTTTAACTCTTATTTTGTAATTTATTAATTAACTTTAATTTCAATTATTTAAAATAATTTATTTTATTTTCAATTTTTGTCTTGATTAGATTTCTCATTTCAAAATTCCACAACAAATTAAATTCACGGAAGAATTTCCTAAAACAACTTCTGGCAAGATACAAAAATTTATGATGCGTCAAAAAACTATAGAAGAACTTAATCTTTAATTCAAATTGTCTTCATCCATTAAAAGAAAAAGATTTGCACTGGTTTTGCACAAAAAAAGAAGGATTTAATAAGTAACTGTGAGTGAGAATAATTTTTGCAAAACTATATTATTAATTGTTACACTTGATAATTTACAATTTGTTTTAAAATGTAAAGAGAAATTGGGAACAAAAATATTTCATGTCAGATTTTGAGTAGAAATTTTACCAAATATTTTTTTTTGTTGAGTGAATGAAAAATTAATTGTTTACTTATTTACTAAAATATAAAATGAATATTTTGTTTCAAAAGATTCCAAAAAAATAATTCACTTTTCTTCACACCATTCATTCTCCTTTCGTATCTGCTCTTCTTCCGCTGGACTAAAATCGGAGATAAAAATTTAATATTTTACAAAATAAAGTTTTCAAATTTTTTAAAAAATGTTTTTTTACCTGAAATCGTTTTTAATATTGAACATTTTACGAATTTCTTCTGGCGTCTTGCCCTAATTGTAACAATTTATAATTAGTTTACAGTAATTAATTAAATTTGTAGTAAATAATTAAAATCCACCTTAATCATGTTAGCCACAGTCTTGCAAGTGACATCCAAGAGGCCCTTAATATCCAAATAATTGGCAGCCAAAATAATGTCAAAGAGTACAGCTTGATCTACACGTAAAAATTCTTGATCCCAAGCAGGAATGTCATCCGTTCGTTTCTATTTTCAAAATTAATTTTAATTATTTTGTTTATTTCAAAAAATTATGAATGATCTCAAAAAAACTTGTAAAATTATTTTACTTCACGAGTGTCATCTTCAGCGGCTTCAACGGCAGCGGGGTCATCCTAGAAATGAATAGAAATTTGTAGCCAATGTCAACAAAGAGTGCGATTGCTCAAATTGTGGACATGAGGCGATAGATTGTGTCATTTTTACCTTATGATGAGTACACCATTCAATGACCTTTCGCAAAATTTGACCCGTGACATTTGGCAAGGGAATCACTTCTTCAGCATCATTGTCCTGAACTCCAAGATCATCCAACATATTCCGAATGGCAAATGACATTCGAGCAATCTCTGCCTCAATTGGGAATACTTCCCCATCGACACTTTGAAGATGAACCACCATTTTTGATTAAATTTAATTGCAATTTGTATTAAATAATACAAGATTTAATTTTCTCTTGGGTTAATTAGGCTGAGGAATTTAATTCCAGGTAAGTTTTTCACTCAAAGGGACTTGTAGGAGTTTGTAGGGCAGCAGGGACTTTTGGATCCAATGCATGGAGAGTGCGTGTTTCTTCCACAGAGGAATCAATTATTTTTTTATTTATTTTAAACAAACAATTTTACCATGGAATTTTTTATGTGATGCAAATTATTGCAAAAAAGTGACAATCAAATGAAAAATGATGAGATGAAGCAATTTTATTATCAAAATGAGCCTTCATATTCTTGATGCTTTGCAAACATTTAAATTGAATCACTATTTTTTCATATTTTTGGCCTCTAGTTGAACCTAATTAAATAATGACGATGATTATTGATCAATTTTTAGTTTTAAAATAGAGAGAGAGAGAGAGAGAGAGAGAGAAAAAAAGTTGGCTAGATCTCAGATTCAATAATATTGAGCATTCTCAGTCATACGAAACGTTTGGGTGTATAATTGATATTAGCCCCTGTGGTGGGATTTGAACTCGTGACCCCAAGAAAGGCGACATTTTTTGCGACTAAATTTACGTCGAAATAGACTAAATTGTCTCTACAAAGCCCGGCAATTAAAAATAATTAATTCTACAGTAATTAAAATTCTTCCATTCAGAACAAAGAGAGAGAGGAAGCAGTCAAGATTTAAATTCTTTACAATTCTTGTTTTACATTGACTCTCTTTGATTCAAGTGTTCTTGGAAACATGACTGTCTCATGATTTTCCATCAACTGGTCCCAAAATGTCATCCTTTTTTCAAAACTATAAACTATTTTTGTGTCCACGTCAATTTGAAGCCAATTCAGTGGACCTTTTCCATTGATTTCTTTTTTAGATATTGGTTTCCATTCTTTTACACTCCCCCATATTGGACTTGGAATTCTGTTGATAATTTAACCAATTTTAAAATTAATTATTCAAAAATATTAATAAAAACATTATATTACACTCACCCGGTTTTGGCAAAATCGACCCACACTTTGATTAACTGTTCTGACATTTTCTGTTCAGCTCCTGGTTTGACTTCCGGGCCAATTCCGTCAAAAACTGATTCCATAAATTAATTAATTTAAAATATAAATAAATATTTTTAAAAACTTACAATATTGCAAATCATCCTTGTGGGTCACTCCTATAATTTATAAAAAACAATAATTTATTTTAATTTAAAATTAATAAAATTGAGTAAATTATATTAATCAAAACCTTACCAAAACCTTTGTCAAATCCCCGTTGTTGTAAAAAGCTAAAAGTTCCTTCAAAATGAAAAATGTAGACATAAACAGGAGCCTTAAATTTAGCTTGAAGAAGGGCATTGACCCTCACACCATGGACAAAATATCGGTCAGAATACATGTCAGTCAAAGCCTGTCTCGTATTTTCACCAATTAATTCATCTTGAAAATAAAAGTCTCGAATTTTCTTGGAAATTATGTTCAGTTCAGTCACATTTTCATTATCATCATACAAAAGAGTGATGGGTGCAACTCGATTCCAATCTCGATTCAAATCCTTGACTAATTTTGGATCCCTCAAAATAGCTACATAAAATAATCATAGTTAAATTATTTTAAATTAATTATCAGTTAAATTAAATTTACGTGCTGAGTGGAGATAAATCCCTTCGTCTTCACATACACCTGTAATCCATGGAACAGGCTCAAAGTCTCCAGAAATCAAAATGTCGTAGGGATACCTCGCCAAAAAGACATCAGACTCTGATTGACCTGGTAAAAGTTGTTCAATAACTGGCCGGAATACAATTGTGGGGTCAATGTACCATTTCTAGAATATTTTTTTCATAATTTTAATATTTTGTTAATTTAATCAAATTAATTTTTAAATATTACAGTTAACATTGGTCTCAAAATTTCTGAAGCACTTTTTGATTTTAAACACTCGAGTAATTTATTTGAATTGTCAGTGGGACAATTTAATTCCTTTCCAAGTTCATGTGCGACTTTTTTGGCTTCTGAAGTTTTTATTGTGGCCCAACTACTGAGGGATGTCCCACTTTGAGAGATTGCATTTTTGTAAAGACCTTTGTAAAAAAATTTTCTTATTTAATTATTTTTTATTTATCAATTAATTAAGTCTTCAATTAAAAGTTACCTTTACTCATGGCAGAGACAAGATGTAGTGACACTGAGCCAGCACCGCTGCTCTCACCTTAAAAATTAATCAGGCAATTAAATTAAAATGGGACAGGTTTTTTAATCAATTATTCTTATTAATTATAAATTATTATTGTTATTAATTAAGTTATTAATTACCAAAAATGGTGACGCTATCTGGATTGCCCCCAAATTCTTTGACATTTTTCTTTATCCATTTCAATGCTGCGACTTGATCTTTCAAGCCTAAAATAAATAAAATAATTAATTAAAATAATTTTAACATTTAAAAATATTTTAACTGACCCATGTTTCCTTGAATGACCCCATCTCCAGTACTGATGAATCCAAGTGGACCCAAACGATAATTTAAATTGACCAAGACAATTTTCTCATCCATAAAATATTTTCCGCCATGAATATGTCCCGTACCCCACCGATAGCCGCCCCCATGTATATAAACGAGGACATCATAATTACTGTCTTTTGACCTGTCCTGAATAAATAATAAATTTTTAATAGTTCATTCAAATTAAAAATTAATTTTACCAATGGAGTCATGATGGACAGAGTAAGACAATCTTCAAACCCCATTGTTTTATTCATGACTTGATCGTGCTGTATGCATCGTTGACCTGGGGTCGTGGCATCTCGAACACCCTCCCATGTGTTTGGTGGGTCAAAACTAGGTGGCTAACAAAAAAAGCAGAAGTAATATTTAATGATAGTTAATTATTAATTAATTAACTTACTTGAAATCTCTCGGGTTTGTTGACGTAGGGAATGTTATAAAAAACATGATAAGGTTGTCCACTCCGTGAGGTCAATTCAAGTCCTTTTAATTCTCCTTGTTCTATTTTGACAAAGGGAGGTTGATTTTGAGTCAAGACATAATTCGTTAAATCTAGCACAATTAAAAATGTCAATAAAGTAAAAATGTTTGTCATTATTTAAAATTTTAATGACAAATTTCATGTAAAATAATTTAGGAGGAAATGGGAATCTCCATTGACTCGTGAAATGCCACTTACGTGGGAATACTTTGAATTAATTATCTAATCTTAAAAAAACCTGTTATCGTTCATACTCAAGGTTAATGAATTGAATTATGATTTAAATAATTTAAGTTTCTTCTCAAGATTCTCATCCTCTTCAATTATTTACTCATACAATGATATTTTAACCTAATTAACATTAACAAGATAATTTTTTTATCTGGTCATTCCTTCTCTTTGTCTACTAATTGATTAGCGGAGTTGATAAAATTAATGTGGGGCATCATTATGTCATAAAAACAGCAGGTGATGCCCACGTACAAATTGAGAAAGAAAAAGATTCAGGAAAAGTATCAAGCGGTCATTAATCTCATTTATGGGACTTTAACTTAAATTAATTTTCTCTTTGACCCCAATGGTCTTGATTTCATTTTAGACAATGGAGAGGGAGACAAGACTGGTCAAGGGCCTTGATTCAAGGCACTGAAATTGGCGGCATTAATTTAAATGTTTCATGTACTTATGCAGTTGGAGCAATGTCACACTGGGCGCACGCCAGGGCGGTCTTTAATTCGGGAGTCTCAAAAGGAGAAATTGGCCAAATTGTACCTGACAGCTTGGGCGCTTTAATCATCGCATTTTAAAGAGGGTTTAATTTAAAAAATTCCTTGGAGTTGAGTCTGTCGTTCATATTTCCACAATTAAATTTTAGAGGCTTTTTCGTATGGAGATACATTTTTATTTCAGATTATTTGCAGTACCAATTACAAATTGTAAAATTGGTTTTCATAAAATGGCAAAATATAATTAAAAATTCAATTTCCAAATATTTGATTAATAAAAATGACTTATAAATGAAATACTTGTCAATTCACTAATTACAAGAAACAACAACATTTCAATTATTTTTAAATAAAAATAAATGGCCACAATTTTGATTGGAAAAAGCCAGGGGAAACTTTGTAGTTCAATTAATTTTAAAATAGGAATTTTAATTTAAAAAATACCCCTTTCAATGACACACCTCTAAAATTTCAATTAAAATATATTAGTTCAATGTTGACTGATTGGGTGTTGCAAATTACAAAAATTTCATCTGAGTGGGACTGACCCACCAGAAATAGCCACAACTTTTTTAGCTTTCTTTGGAGTACTGGACAAGTTTGAACATTGCGTCAATTCCACTGAAAAAAGTGTCAAGTCTGTCCTTTTAGTTTCTCACCACTGAAATTCGCGGGCCACGACACACAACCAAAGTTTTGAAATGCTGACCCCAGCCACTATCCGCGTTTTTGGTCAATTGACAAATATTGGCTATCATTGTGGCTTCAGCCCGTACTCCTTCTCCCGCCTTCATGGCCAATTCAAATTCAATCCCCGCCATTCTCGTCAACTTTGTCTATTTCTCCTGTTTTCTTTTTTCTACCAAATTTATCTGGTGGGGCGATCAGTGCAGATTTTGGGGGTGGAGGAGGCGTCGATGAGAAAGAAAATAAATTTAATGTACGTGACGACAATCTACGTCCTCCTCAACATTAGCCATCTTTGTACCATTAAAAGTTTTGGACGCCATCACCACGTCATCAATTCCTTCCTCACCACCTCCTCCCGACTGACCCGTACGCCCCTTTTTCATGCATTCAGTAAAATTGACCATGATAATTTAAATTGTTAATTGTAGGGCAACTTGGACTCCCACAGGATGATCCCGAAGGTCAGATTTCGGGTCATTGCCGAGCCTTTGTCGTCTTTTGGATTTTCAGTTGGATGGCCCGATTTGTAGGGGTTTTCACTCGACCAAAATCACTGGAGATTTTGTCGTCCTTATTTGAGGACCCCGCCTCCTTGCCCTGGGCCATGAAATTATTTTTGGCCCTGGTTCATTTGGTCTTGACCGCCTTCCATTCTTATTTCGGATTTTGGCACAATCTGGCTGTCTTTTGTTACATTTCAACTCTCATTCCCATCCTTCGACAGTGCAGGTACCCTTTGGCCATTTTAGCCGCCTAAATTAAATAATTTTTTTAATGATTTTTCAAATGTCGACTAAATTTTGTCAGGTCATCGACCTTGTCACCTGCTACCCTCTCTAGCGCATATGATGAACTCAGCGTTCTCCAGCACAATTTTCAGGATGTGTACGGCGTTTGTGTGATTGGAGTGGAGATCATCTGGGTGACAATGGCCATCGTAAACATTTTTCTGGGGGTCGTCACAGGGAACTTCCGGTTCCTCTTCATGGGGGTCAACGTCGTCTCCTGGCTCGTCTTGATTTTCAGTCGACTGGCGGACGTCCATGGCTTTTCTATTGAAATGTTGACGAGCTGGAATGGCGTCTCTTCTTCTGGTTGGTTTGGAAAAGTTCAAAGGTCGTGGAGACCCTTGAGTATTGTAGTGGGCGGTTTTTTCCACGTGGACAAAGGGCTCGTCATGACCATCGTGGTAATAATTGTGGACAATTCGACGAGTCTCATTTTGGCATATAGAGGTTAATTGAGGACATAAATTCGAGTGTCATTCCCAAATTTTCAAAAGTCATCTCCGCGCCCTTTCTTTAGAGTAGATGCAATTTTTTTACCACAATCTTATTATGACGGGAAATATTTAAAATAATGCCCAATTAAAGTGCTCAATACATTGTTCATTTAATTGGCAATAATTAACTTTTAAACAGCTGAAATTTCTAATTGTTTGTACAATTCCTTGCAAAAAAAACAATCCATTGCCATTCATTGACCCTCAGGCCCGTTCAATTTTTTAAATAAAATAATAATTTGTGAAGCAGTTTATTTTCATTTGTATCTAACAATTATTTGAAGTCATTATTTTTATTAAATTCCGACTGAGTGGGTCACTAACTAATTTTTTTTAAAATAATAATAATAATTTAAAAAAAAACAAAATAATTCTATTTATTGTGAGGCTAAAGACCTACAATTTAGTAGAATCCCATTATATAATAAAACTTGCACAAATAAAAGATGGGACAGTAGTGTCATTACTGACTGTGGTACATGTAAAATTCCTTGGGAAGAAGATTTTTTTAAAGTTGGCAAAAAATTGTGCACCATCTTCTCGCTAAATCTTTACATAAAAATTCTCCCCTCATTCCATCCGTATCAAATGACAGAAAAGGTAGAGGAGTAGAATAAAAGATAATAGAATAATTGATGGGGGTCTAAACGGTTTCTCTACACAAAAAAACAACTTGAGAGAGACCGAGAACCGTGACGGAAACAAGGGGACTCAACGGACTTGTTTCATCTCATAGAAATCCAAAAAAAGGACAATTTTTTTTGTCTCTCGTAATGTAGTACACATTATTTTTTGAGAAATTCTTTTTGTGGTCTTTTTCATTGTCAAAATAATAAACTTTTTCGTCTCTCTGTGCTTGCTTGCACTCGTGAGATAATGAGGGATGCACATGTCGTCAGTTGCTCATCCCTAAATCAACAAAAATACAGTACAGTACCTACTGAGGGGATGAAAACCCGGAAGTCATGATGACACAAGGAATTATGTATGACAATGATGAGTTGTCGGCTCAATCCCTAAACAAGGAGAAAAAAACGGCACAAACCACCTATAATTATACTCACACAAAAAACATGTATTAGTTTTATTGTCATTATTCAACAAGGACTCGTAAAACATTTTTAAATGTATGGAATCTACCTTAATTTTTTGGTTGAAGATTTTTTTTCTTGTAATTTACTTGTAGGGGAATTTTCATTTATTTAATTTTGTACGTCAAGACGCACTCAACTTTTCTGATTCATTTTTGATGGGTTTGGGTTGAGAGTCAGTGAGTTTTGAGAAGGAAATTGAATTGAATTTGATAAATAAATGGATATTGATTTATTTTGTAATATTCGGATTATTTTATATGAATAAGTGAATTAAATTAATTATAAAGTTTTGTTGAGTTAAATAAGTGACCGGTGAAAAGAGTTAATTTAGTTAAAATGTACATGAGACGTATTAAAGTAAGTAGGGTTTTACTGTGCTCAATTTCAATATTAATTTTAATTAATTTGAGTGCTGCCAGTGATAATGGAAATGAGACAGAGTCCAAAAATGACGAAAAAATTGGAACAACGAGTCAGCAGGCAGGTCAATTAGGACACAAATCGGTGAAAAGAGGGAGATCAATGTCAAATGTCTTGGGAAATTTGGATCCTTTAGGTAATATTTAATCAATTGAATTTAATTGAAGAGGAAATTAATTAATTTGAGTTTGAATAGGCATGTTCAAGTCAACGAGTCGAATGTTTCAAAAAGGAATTCATGCATTTCGGGAAAGTATGATAATAATTTATAGTTAAATTAATTTTTCAAATTGTCCCTATTACAAAAAAACCCATTTAATTTAATTCAGTGAACTATACAAACCGGGTCTTTAATTATTCTTGAATTTTTGAACCTGGTGCCCCAATTTGAGAATAATTTTAGTTAAATTTTTACAATTTAATAGGCCTACAAGAAGGAGTTAAAGTTGCACAAAGTAAGTTTGAATAATTAATTATTGTCAATTAAAATGATTATCAAAATAAATAATTTATTTTAGTGTTGAAAGAAGATGTCAATGAAGGGGTCACCCACATTTGGGGAAAGGACAAAGAGACAAAAGAACCAACTGATGGTACTTCAACTCTTAAAACAGTTGGAGAAGGTCATAGCATGTCAGCGGATGCGGACGCAGATCAACAGGTTTTTGATTCAAACATTATTTAATAAAAATAATAATTAATTAATAATAATAATAATTAATAATAATAATTTTGTATTAGATACTCCGAGAAGGAATGTTGGGAGGAATTCTTCGATTTATGAAC
Organism: Arrhopalites spinosus; assembly: GCA_034700945.1. Lineage (NCBI taxonomy): Eukaryota > Metazoa > Arthropoda > Collembola > Symphypleona > Arrhopalitidae > Arrhopalites > Arrhopalites spinosus. Next base: position 24,029 of record JAQIVZ010002049.1, read on the forward strand.
GTCGACTCGAGTCGTCTTGGAATAATTGCTTTGAATGTTCTCATCTTTGTGGCTGAAATGGTTAAATTAATTTAAAAACTAAATTGATAATTAAACTGCTAATCTCAATTTTATTCAGATCACTTCAACACTCCTCGGTAAAGATTCCAACAGTATTCCCGAAACTCGAGCTCTCAAGGCCAATGTGATGGAATGGATCATTACAGGACATAATAAAATGGTTGAAATTTATTTTTTGATAAATTAAGTCTAGTGATGAATTTAATTTAAATTATAATTAATTACGTCAATTAGTTGGATAATCTAATGAAAGATGCCACAAGTTCAGCTTTACCAGAGAAACTTCTAAAGACCTTACAAGATAAAACGGGCAACTCAACTTCCTGTGTTCAGCTTCTCGTCTGTAAAATGTCTCCATTGATTCGGGGAATTCAAAAAACAGTTGACAAGCAACTGAGTGGTGGACCTGGACAAGGTCCAAGTATTCCTCGATCTTTTTCATCTGT
>JAQIVZ010002050.1:0-24519 GCA_034700945.1 Arrhopalites spinosus
ATATATATATATATATATCTGTCAGCTCAATTCCAAACTGTGAACAACAACAACATGGCCAGTCGACCAGCAACTGCAACTGGAGTTCAAAGACCTAATGGTTCCACACAAAATAAAATCTGTCAATTTAAATTGGTGCTATTGGGTGAATCAGCTGTGGGAAAATCTAGTTTAGTTCTTAGATTTGTGAAAGGACAATTTCATGAGTACCAAGAGAGTACAATAGGAGGTAAGTTTAGTTTATTTTATTTTGGAACAATTAAGACGCAAAAAAATATTGTCAACAGAATTCATGTACATCATGTATTGACATTTGTGATGACAAGTTTAATATTTTTTTGTCTTGTGTTACAGCGGCTTTCCTCACGCAAACAGTAATGTTGGATGACAGTGAGTTACTTTTAGAAATAATCTCTTTAGTCTCTTGTATGTATTCTTTTTGTATTTTAACATAAATGTTAATCTTTGTGTATTTTCTTTTTAACTTTCAGCAACGGTAAAGTTTGAGATTTGGTAAGTCTTTACAGTCACAGTCATATGAGAAATTGTACTTGACATTGATGTGATTCATTTGATCATGATGTATCTCATATTCTACTTTTTTTTGTGATAAAATAGGGATACTGCTGGACAGGAGAGGTATCATTCTTTAGCCCCAATGTACTATCGAGGTGCACAGGCAGCCATAGTCGTTTATGACATTACCAATCAAGTAAGTAATTTTTAACTCTTTTTTACTTTTTTTAAATTAAAAAGAAGAGGCCTTGATTATGATAAAGTACTAACTAATGGTTGAATTATTTAATAGGAAACATTTGCACGAGCAAAGACCTGGGTTAAAGAATTACAGCGTCAAGCGTCTCCCTCCATTGTGATTGCCCTTGCGGGCAACAAATCGGATTTGTCAGCGAAACGAATGGTAGATCATGACGAAGCGTATGCATATGCTGATGAAAATGGACTGCTATTCATGGAGACATCCGCCAAAACCGCCATGAATGTTACGGATATCTTCCTGGCAATCGGTATAACCTCATACTTACTAAGGGTCACTGTCTTCTTATTTACTATCAAGAAATCATAATGGATAATTTGTACTCTTTTTAATTACAGCTAAAAAATTGCCGAAAGGTGAAGTAGGTGGTCCAGGGCAGCCACAAGGAACAAGAAGGTTAGGTCAAGAGCAAGATGGACTTGCAAGACCCAGACAAAATTGCTGTAATTAACATGCCTTTCATCATTCGATCATTCTACTACTATACTACTACTAGATTTGTATGTCATATATATATACAATATATATAGTTATTATATGATATAATCCATAACGTATATATATACTATACTATATATATATTATAAACAGTTTTAACTGTCACTGATTTATTTCTACTTGAGAGAGAATCGTCGTTTGGGGGGTTTGGGAAGACAAAAAAAAAAGTGGAAAACACAGCATATATTGGATCAGTTTTGAAATGACTGCATATAAATTTTCATATGAAACTAATGTAGGTTAATATACGCTACTCCTGCTCTGTAAACTGTGCGAGTATATATACATTATATAAAATATACAAACACTTGTTAAGATTTTTCTCTTGTCATTTCAAAAAATCGTATAATCATGATGATAAATATACATAAATATATATATATTTAAAAAAAAACAAAAAGTTACATAAAATAGAAGGTTAGTAGTATGTATTTTTTTCGTATATGTAGCAAATTTTCCCTACGCATTTTTTCCGTATATGTATAGTTAAGATATATAATGTATTATAATGCTCCCAATTTTCGTGGTTTGCATGCCAGTGTAAAGTACGCAAAAAAAACCCAAGTAAATGTAATATGATGTATAATAACTGATTGTGAACTATAACTATGAATAAATGAACAAATACCGGCAATAATTTTCTTTTAAACCATACATTTAGAAGGTTTTTATTACAAGAAACAACAAGGTAAGAATAACACGGTTAGTTCAATACTTAGAAGGACTCGTAATGCCAATCTGCCTCCTTTACCGGTCGTCTTACTTGGATCGTGCTCGCATCTTTCGTCGCTTTCGCTTCAAGCGCCGTGTCCTCTTCTTCTTCCACTATTCAAAAATAAATCAAAAAGAGAACCAAAATTAGAGTCAAGAATGATTTCAAACAGTCCTCATGGTAAATTAGAGAGATAACAGTCGAAGCCTATGCTTATCATAGTGCGGGTGTCATGGCTGATCCATATAGAGACCATGCAGTTCAAAAAATAAAAACGCACTTTTTTCACCCAAAATGAAAATACAATGAAATAAACTCATCCTCACCACTTTTCTAATGACAAGAGAGACTTTAAAGAGATATGAAATGTGATTTCCTAGTTAAAAAAGACTATGGAAAATTCCCAATCTCAAGCACGATACGGTTTCCCTTTACTAACATGGCAGGTACATAAGGTAGACCATGCCGCCATGAAAAGTGAAATTTTCCTACAAATTTTTACGAATAAATAGAGGAAATTATTGCAAATTTAAACTCTTACCTTTGCTCTCATCCTAGGGGTACTTCAAAAGCCACTAAGGGCTACTCCAGTCTCTCAGTTGTGGGGTTGAAATCCAGAGAATCCAGGACTTCCAAAAACGAGCTGCTACTTCATGCCCTCTCCTTTTCCGAATGAGGCAAATGGAGCTGTAGTCGGTGGAGAGCGGTAAGCCAGTTTGAATGGGCACATGGTTTCATTTCAAACAAATTTACCACGTTTCCCTAGCATGGATTTTGACGACTGGATTTCGCCTTTCAAGGAAGAGGTCAAGCGGATGACCCATGATGTGGACGTTGAGAGACTCTTGAAACTGGTTCAACAAATTGACAGGTAAATTTAATTTATGCCTTATACCATTTCATTGGAAATTATTTAAAAGTAATTTAAAAGTTGTCAAGTTTTTGATGTGATTTTTATTTTTCGTGTAATTTTAGGAAATTTTCATCCACGGCTATAACGACAAGATTAAGGAACAAGCCAAAGAAAGCTACAAAGTTTGGTCTTCGAGTCAAGACCCTTATAAATTGGTTAAAACTTTTGTCAAGAAACATAAAGGCCGAAGAGGAGTCTGACATTTATCCAGCCTTTGGTCTACTCCTTCAACACTATGTCAACATTCAGCTTGTATCGAGGGCCAAGGGAAGTTTGAGTAGTGTTCAAGACAAGAAATTGGCAGATACCATTTTGGGATATGTAAAAATTGTATTGGATGGTGAACCTGAATTTATATTGGATGTTATTCTATCCTCCAATGCTCGACATTCCTCTCAAAAACATAAAGATTCACTAGGATATTGGCTCCTCCACTCTGTCCTCACAGACTCCATATTCTACTCCAGTAGTCTGAATGATGTGGATATTTTTACAAAATGTTTGACCATTGGTAAATGTTTATTAAAATCAGACAAGAGGGAACATGGACTGGACTCTTCTCAAGTGGTTCAACACATCCCTACAATTCCAGAGTTTTATCAAAAGAAAAGATCAATCAAGAACGAGCCTCATCTCATTACCCTTCTCCTTCAAACCACAAAATGCAATAAAATTATAAAAGTACTAAAAATATAACTTTTAAAGTCTTTGGATATTTAATTATGTATTTAATTATTCGTGTAAATTGAGTATTTTGCACAATATACAATAATGTAAATTCTTTTTATTTTGTAGATGTGTAAACAAAGACTGACACTGGACGTCATAGAAGAGGATGGACTCGTGGATGAAGCAAATCTCTTTGAGAATACGATGGAAGGTCCTAAGTTTTTTATTAACACTGTAGGAAATGAAGATAAGGGCTGGAATCCCGAGGAAGATATTTTATCCTAAAGTATATTTTCATTATATATCGTTTATCTATATTTAATTGTTACATAAAATGAAGGATGAATAAATTATAATGTTTTCATCATGACATAAAAATTGTGTGCTAAATAGAGGTTCCTCCTTCTCTCTTTTTTCAGTTTCAGGGGATGTTTTTTTTCTCTTTTTTTTGACTTGTTTCCGCTAAGATACAAGGATTCTCATTGGTGGTTTCTCTTGCTTCGACTCAAATGGGACTTTGAAAAAAATTTGCATCTTTAATTCAGTCTACATTTAATTCCCCTTTATTATAATAGACTGCTTTCTCTTGATCCCCTCTTTTTATAAATAATAGTGTTTTTGGCTGGCACAAAACCAAAGGGTAAGTTTAATAGTAAATTTAATCACACCTTTCACAACATACAGACGTACATACTTGCAAAATAATATAAACACAAAAATCTCAGCTGTTGGTACGTAGTTTGTCACAAAAATACAAAAAATGTGTAAATTTTGTTCTTTCTAGTGTGGGGACTGGGATTCTACGACTTTAACAAAATTTAATTGTTGTTAATATGCGAAGAGGAGGAGAAATATCACCGCCTCCCGAATTTCAAGATAATCCAGATTTGCCTCCTCCTGTATTATTTCGGGATTTGTCTCCATTAAATCCAACATCCTCAACACCCGATCCTCATACTCTCCTCACGAAAGCTGTCAAACAATGTATTAAGGAATTTGCTGATAAATTTTCTTTTACAATTCTGAATGAAGCCATGTTAATTGCCACTCTGATTCCTTCTGGAAGTATCAACGACGTCAGATCTCAATCATCCTCCACATCCACTCCATGGAGTTAGTAAGTTAGTACGTTTTAGTGTGGGCATATTAATTAAATTTTAATTAAAAGTTCATGGTCATGAGTTAAAGGTGAACAGAATTTTGGTAATTTTCGTTCACATTTGACTCCTAATCTTGGTTCATCATAAATAATTAATACTCCGTTCATGTACCTACCAATATTAACAAAGAGGTTAGAGGAGAAAGTTTCAATTTTAAAAAATTCGACATTCATCAATTTTTGAAAGTTAATAGTTTCAAAATTTTCAGTACATTCGTTAAAACTTTAAATAGTAAAAGTGTTGTACGTGTGTGCCTCCCACTTTGATTCTTTATTTTGTGAAAAACAAATTGTGTGAAGGCTCTTTCCTGTTAAAATTACATTTGTGAGACCGTCGTGATTCAATCACCTTCATCATGATGAAAGCTACGTAAGTAAAAAAATACAGCAAAAATATTTTTGTATTAAATCATTCACTCACTTTTAATCTGCTTTATGATTTGAAGTAAGTAACTTAATTTGTTTTCTTTTTATAGTTTTGTTTTGCCTGCCATGACTAGTTCTGGACCATCAACCTCTCCTCATTCATCAACTGTATCATCTGATGAGGATATCCATGATGTCATGAATAAGTCTGAGGATGTTATTATTAATGAGCCCACAATTGAGCTAGACACTACTGGACTAATGAACTCTCCGGATATGAAGGATGTAAATGAAGCCACTTGTTATTCCTGCTTCCGGAATAATAGTAGAAAGAAGTCAAGAATGTGTATAGCCTGCAAATGGGTCAGAAGAAAGTTTAACCCTCACTTCAAAGGCAAATATACTTTGAGTCCAGCAATGTATGTGGAAAATAATAATCCACCATGATAAACTTGGGTAACAACATGTTTTCGACTATGGCTATCCTGAAATTACGCAGAGTTTCAATTTACAATGACCGTCATGGCCTCGAGGAGAAGGTTCTATTACTCCTGTGTTTACTCATGAAAATTTAACTGGCCTCTTTCTTGGATGATTATTATTTGACCATGGAGTTTTTGTCCGAATATATTCATGACCCTGATGGAAGTGACTGGCATTGGAATCGTTGAATATTTCTGTTGTCCAACCTTAACCTTTCAAATGAAGAACAAATAATATGATGAAAAGTTTTTTTTCAGTACATAGTATTGTCAAGAAGCCCTCGTCCGGCTCATCCTTACAAACGAATCCTGTTTACGTCAATACGACTATCAATATACATTCGCAACTTTCGTGATTTCTTCTACTTTATTGACTTTAGAGCATATTACTTACACCGTGTCATGAGATTGTTTTTATTATGTAGTACTTGTATGCCTTTGGATTAGGTTTACTTTAGATTAAAAGTATAGGTATTAAAAAGTTTTTAATAAAAACTATTACAATTCAATGATTGGGAAAGTGAGCCCAAAATACTTAGTCGCTCTTGTTTAATATTTTCATCAAAAATAAATTGTATTTCATGATCTGAAAATGACTCGGAAAATTTCCTAAAAAATGTTAACAATTAATTGTTTTATGTCTTGTCTTTTACAGATACTTATAGTAGTACCTCTCTAAGTACCGGAACATCGTGGGAATATTTGGAGAAATCAAATTCCTTATCAGACCTTCGATATTTACAAAGGCATACTAATAATAATTTACAAAGTTCCCATCTTACCAAGAACAATCATAATAATCGACGGAAAAGTTACGGACAGCAAGAGTATAGAAGAAATTGTAGGCTCAAAAAATCCAATTCAGATGCATTGTCTTCATCAATCGCAGCACGCAAGTATCAAATTACTACTGCTGGAATGAATTGTGGAGCATATTTTAAAACGTCTTCTTCTAATGATAGTAAAGTTAAGGACTGTACGAGAACAACAACTGCCACTAAGGCAGAGACTGATGATTTAGATTTGTGCTACAACGTGCCCTTTCAGTGCGATATTTATTCCCTACCTGTTGATAGTATCAACCCCCTTTCTTCATCATCTAATCATGGAGCTATTGTCTCATCCTCGTCATCATCTACAAATTGTAACAATAATAATAGAAGGAGTCAACTCAAGAGAGTCAGTAAATCTGTAAATGATGAGAATAAACATACTCGAAGTATCAGTCTGCATGAAGATATTTTGACAACAAGTACGACCACAGCCACAAGAGTTAATCGAACAAAAGAAAAGTCAAGAGGAGTCAATATTAGTAGTAGTAGTAGTGGTAGTAGTCATAATCGAACGAGCAAATGCCCGGTAGGAAAAGAGGCTAACAGTGTTGTTGAAGAGACGGCAACAAAAAATAATCCTGGTGCAAGACTGACTGAAAGAAATAACAACGAAAATGTTACACCTACAAATGATAAAATGCATTGGAGAAAGAAACGACGAAGTCGCAGCGTAGATATTGATAATCATGTTGTTGATCAAAACTCATTAAATCAACGAAAACTCAATCAATGTAATTTGAATTACTTCGGAAAGAACTTAATCAGTTCAATATTATTAATTATACTAAACAAATTTTTTTAAACACAATTTGTATGATTTTCAGCATCAGAAGCTCAATCTGCAAAACTTAGCGAATTTAGTGTCTCAAAGGAAAAGAAAAATTTTGGACATACAATTTTAAATCTATTCAGAAGAAATCGACCTCAGTTAAAGACTGTCCAGCTACCCAGTCATAATGATTCCAAGTAAATAAATTCACAAATTCGTCATTTTTATCAATCATAGTAATCATACAGATATTTGAATTAATTTATAATAATGATGCTCGTTCTTTGTCTCATTTAGAAATGACAGTGAGCGTGAAATTGTCGTTCGATCTCTTCCACTTCCACCTCTTCCAGATTGTGTCGAGCCCATAGCGGATGACCTTCATGATGATCCCCCGAGTCCTCTTGAGCCAAGAGATTTTGCTGCAAGTATTGAAAAAGTCAAAGATGTAAGTATGTAAGAGACTCTTAATAAGAGTAAAAAAAGAGTACTTATTATAATTTTTAAAATAATTCATAAGAATGAGACAGTTCTTAACATCATTTAAATTTAAATTAATAGTGTGGCTGGTACTGGGGTCCATTGGCTTCTGATAAAGCAGAAGATTTACTACGAGCAGAGCCTGACGGTTCCTTTATAGTTCGTGACAGTAGTAAGAACGATTAAAAATTTTTTCAGCTTGACATTTAAAGGGGGGATGAATTTTTGAAACTCAATGTCTACATCTGTGTGTGTGTACTAATACTGGATTAACTTACAGGTGATGTTCACTATATTTTCTCACTCACGTTTAAACTTAACGGTCTTGTCCGTCATGTCCGAATTGAACACGATCAGGGAAATTTTAGTTTTGGCCCACTTACACGATTTAAGGTACTGACTTAATACTCGAAGTAATTGTATAGCCACAAGAATTATATTTTAATGACATTTTATAATGTAATTTTAAAGTTTGACTTTTTGAGACAAATTTGCATTTTTTGTTTGCTTTCAGGCGGCCACAATTGTTGAATTTGTTGAAAAGGCTGTAGCACATTCTAGATCAGGAAGATATTTGTTTTTTCTTCACCGCAGACCCGTGCTTGGGCCCATGCAAGTACAACTTCTTCATCCATACAGTAGATTTCGACATCCAAGATCCCTAAAACACATGTGCAGGTAATTCATATGTACTTTTCATCCTAAAATTTGTTGCAAAAAATATTATGTTGTAAATTATATCAAATGATTTATAAATTGTGCAATAATGGCAATCAATAATGTAAAATTATTATGTTTACAAGGTTTGTCATACTCAAATATGTGAGAAAAGATCTGCTAAATGAACTACCTCTTCCCCTTCCCCTTCAAGACTATTTAAACACTGGATGTTACTATTGAAAACTACAATTGGAGAAGCAGCACGGAAAGTATTAAAAAAATATTAATTAATTATTAATCTTATTTAGAAGGTTAAGGAGTCATTTTTTTATTATAGAAAAGCGTATGCAAAATACTCACAAAAAACACTCACAAATAGTTAGACCAACAAAAAATGCACTGGAGGAAAATTTTATTAGATGTAAGAATTATTTAGAATTATAGGAATATTTGGTGAGCCAGAGCTTTCCAGTAATACAAAAAAGGAGAAAAAAATACTTATAAACGACGAAGCTTACACAACGATATCTTTCGACTAAATAGTAGAGAAGAAAAAAAAATACTTGTGACTTAAGAAACTTAGGTAAAACTTTTTTTGGAGCTAACATGTTGTCTCACAGTCTACTACAAAATACTATGTAATCTTGAATATTCTCAAAGTCTGCTATACAGCTATGATTCAAAAATGTTATTTTGTCTTTTACTATAAATATAAAAAATTTATATAGGAAAACTTTTCAAAAGAATTCTTCAAACAAACTACAAAATGTATAAGAGTAGTTTTGTACTTGTAAAAATCTTTTTGGGTTGCACAACTTGCACGTATTACTATATGAATGAAACAGATTATTCTAGCGTTAGATAAATCGAGAATCAAGAGTACAATTTTATGATTACCGTGAAGATTAGAATTTACCTCAATATTTCGTTTGTATTTGTTTGTGAAACCGGAAGCAGCTATTATAATTAACTATTATAGAAGAAATGTTTTTTAATGGAAAAAAAGAAAAGAAAATATTAATTACACAATGTCTTTGTCCAATTGATTAATTTTTCTTGTAAACTTTACCAAGAAATATTATTCAATTTTATGGATCATGTAATATGCTCGAAACATAAGGACGAACAAGCAGAGAAATCTCATCTTCAAGTTAAACTATTTACTAAAAAAATATTTTAAATATTAGAGTTTAGTCATTGGTGTTCTCATTGTTGGTATGTATTTGTATTGTGTCTTTGTTTGTGTTAGGTATGGGTAATAATTATAGAGAGATAGACAAAAAATTATTATTATACTAAACTTGTGTGGATCGCAAGCCGGTGTAAAATCAAAGAGCAAAGAAAAACACTTTCATCATCACTCACACCATCGTACTATATACTCCTAATAAAATGATAACGAAAGAAATAAGCTATATTACTTTTTAAAAAATGATACCGATATATTATACCGGTTGTTAGCTATTAGATTGTTAATTTTGACGTATCATTGGTATGCTCAAAATACCACTTATTATATGACAGTGGTGCTTGTCACGTTTAAAAAAAATAAACTTATTATTGTAAAGAGAAAATATATAAAATAGCAATATTAAATCGGTTCATCGATACGAAATTTATTGTTCGCTGACCTGTTATACTATAAGATGAATATATATTAAATATATATTATTATGATAAAAATACGATATAAGACGATGATATACAAGAACGTAGCACTATTGTAAAAGTAACTTTGAGCAAATAAAAAGAAATTCCTTTATTATTGGAATAACGATATATTTTGTGTTTTTGATTCAATATTTTTTTTGACAAAATACATTTCAACATTTCATACAAATTTTTTAAGTTACAAATATTGTTATGAAACTAAAGTTTCTTCCTTCACTGTCTTATCATCAGGAGGGCTTGATACATTTTCTTCCTCACTTTCTTCCGACTCTGATGAGCATGAAGGTGGTAAATCTATCTTATCTGTAAAAATAAAGGAACCACATTTTTTGATAAGAATAAGTATGAGTAATAAAAGTATTTAAGAAACAAATAATTTTGAATTGTGATTCAACAGGAAACTGGAGTACTTTTACAAACATTTATTCATGACAAACAGGTACAAAAAGAAGTTAGTTACCTCTATCAGCGTCTCTCTCGGCCCGAAGTCTTTCTAATGTTTCGTCTTGGATAGAAATTACTTCATCCGATGAATGACATTTTGAATAGGCACTTAGAAAATCTTCATTCATTGACAAAAATGTTTTACCCCATTTAAATCTGTACAAGTATGCTTCAGCCTGTTGATTAAAACCTATACAAATAAAAAATGTCTTTGATTTAATTTAAACATGGTCAAAAATGATTTTAAAATGTATTTTCTTTACTCTTACCACAAATACTCATGGATGCTGCCACAGCTTCAACACAAGATAGTTTTAGAGGTCTTCCAAAATTGATAGGATTTGCTGCCACCAAAAAAGGTAAAAGACGACCATGGGCTGGTTTATGTTTGAGAATATGTCCATCTTCGGGAACTTTTGCCCAAGAACAATCAATAACTGCTAGTCCATTCGTCTCAATGATTTCAGTGTCAGCTGGAGATAAAACCTAGGTAGTAAAGTAAAAAAAACGAAAAACAATAAATACAAGAGTTTATGAAATAAATTACATTTATTTTTCAAAATACTTTTGTTGCAAGAGGATCCAAGACAATTCCACTAAATTTTTGTGATGGTTTTAACATGATGGCTAAATTTTTTCGTACTAATTTTCTACCCGTACATTTTTTCGGGTCACATTGTCCCAAATCCCACATTGCCACCGGAAATGGACATGTTTCCAGTACTTCCTCTTCTTCTGATGATGAGTTTTCTGAATTGTCATTTGTGTCCACGTTCAAATTGTCCATACGACGACAACACTCGCTGGAGTCTTCATCTTTAGAAGAAAGGTCATCTTTCTTGGAATAACCGGCTGCTGACCTTGTCTTATCACCTTTTTTATGACTAAATTTTGACTTGGAAGATGGTCCATGTTGGCCTGATCTTTTTGGCTTTGGCATTTTAATATTTAATAAATTTAATTTGCAAAATTTAAATTTGTGTAAGTACTACACATTGTGTAGTACACAAAACGGTTAAAAAATGAATCAAAACTTGACAGGTTTACTACTGGAAAACCATTATTTGTATAGGATATTTAGTATCGAAAAATAAAGTCTTGAAAAATCCGAACTTCACCGAATTCACAATAAAATCACATGGAAGACCCACGCACGGGCAGAGGAAGCCAAAAAGTAAATTGAGAAAAACATTCACGAAGAGGGGCAGAGAAAAAAATAACAGTTGTGTGTGAGACTGCTTTCTGATATCATGCTCTCTCGTCAAACTATTTACTGACTGTTAGTTAACTAAATTAAAGGTTTTTATTCTTAGTCTGAGTACGCTAACGTGTTGTTTACTCAATTAACAAGACAAAGACTCATCCCGTGTGAGACATTTAATTTTTGTGTGGACATTATGAGGCAGAATTTGTTCAAATTTGGTTACAATCTTTAAGTATTTTGTTACATTTTTTGAAATTCAGTGTCATACAAAATTTTTGTTTTGAATAGAAAACGAGTGATTTTTTTTATTTTATACTTAAAAAAGTGTAATACAAAGAAAAGGAAGAGGTTTGTGAATTTGGATTTGAAAATTTAACATGCTTTTGTCAGCATGTCAGATAACAACGACATCAACTTCAACAAATAATCATAATACAACAGACAGTAGTAAAATCGGTGTGGTTCACGACTGTGACCATTGTCATTTACATAAATACAAGTGTTGTCCGAGCCAGACTGATCATATTAGTAGTATGTCGACAACTAATACTCATCACAATCTTCATAATAATCATCAGCTGCTTCAACAACAGCAACAACTTCACAAAAATGGTAAGGAAACAATTTTTTCAATCCCATTAAATCATCAGTACCAAGATGTCTATTTTTGTCCAATGTCAAGTCGAACATTAGATGCCACTTTGAAAATGTCAACATCAACACACATTTGTGTGTGACACGCTATATTTTATCTTTTTGTAGTCATTTATGTCTCAGTTTAAGTTTTGAACAAAAAAATACATTGAAATTCTTTTTGTTGAACTCTTACAACTTTCAAAATTTTTTAATTTTATTTATTTACCTTATTTTTCTTTAGAGAAGTAAATAAGGTTAGAAATGACTGAACAATCCTCAACTTTCCTCGTCATATTATTTAACCGTCATCTTATATTTCTGACACCAATCATTAAAAAATTCTTCACGTCAGAACATGTCAAATGGTTCTTCATTTAGTTCATTTTAAATTACAATGAGTCATAGTGTGTGACAAGAGAAGAAATTTTGAAAAATTATTTTCTTTTGCAAATAGAATTTTTTTTCATGTTTTCATACTCATTAACAATAATGAGGATGTGCCGGATGTTTAAACATTAACCTTAGCCCATTAGTTTACTCGGTTGATAAATATTCTGCTAAAGCTTTTGATGTACTTGTCTACTTAATATAGTTAAACTTAATGAATTAATGTCATTGTGCCAATACTCTCACGTTAAAAATAATTATTCAGTAGCAGGAAGGAATTGTACAGTGACTCAGAGTGTTGTACCTTTAGTTTACCGCAAAAAGTTAAAAAAAGGGACTTTACAAACCATGTTATCATTAAGTATTGTCTATTATGAAGCTAGTATGACTAATGCGTGCAGAAAAAAAGCATGAAATCATGCTCAAAGAGATTTTTTTTGCAATCAACAATCACAATCACTGTACTTGCAAACTGTGAGTTAAGGTACAGAGCTGGTCCAAAATGTGACGGAACTGCTTTTTTTATTAGAAAAATCATTAAAAAACACACCTACAAGCCGTGTTTCCCCGCGATCTAACAATATAATTATAACACTTTACTTCCAAGTTATATAAGTTATCAATGGCAATTGACGCAACCGGCCACAAAAAAATTGTTTTTATAGTCTTTCCACCATGGCCATTTTGGTCTCGAGCTTGAGAACGAAAAACTATTCTACAAATTGTCAAAAACTAATTTCTGAAGGTTTTTTTTTGTTATTTTATCATGTTATTTTAGCATGGAAGAAATTTCAAGCTAACTACTCAATAATATTTTATGTTGAAGGAAATAGTGTTAACCACTGAGGATGCCTCAAGTATTTTTTAAAATTTACTTTTCAAGCCTTATCTCATATCTATGTATGTGTGTGTACATGCTGCTTATATTGGCTATATGTTGGTACATATTGTTTTTTTGTACATTTTCACTATCAACCATGTACGTCGTACGTTTAAATATAGTTGTCAAGTTGTCAATGTGGTGACTTCAAAATAATTATGGAGTACAATGTGTCATGAAGGAGGAGGACTAAAATTGTAGTGTACAGGACTTTATGAAACTTTAGAATAGATTTTTTTCAAATTTACTTTTATTGCTCTTGCTTAAATACGTTATTAAATAAAAAAAATGGGGCTGACCCTTGCATATTTTACAAAAATTTGTTGAATATTGAATATTCAATAGGGATAGAAAATCAGAATTGCATATTCAAAAAGGCAACCAAGATTTCAATTGAACGACGTGGTTGACATGGTTAGTATGTTGGAATGGAATCACCCATCACCTTATATACATTCTTTTCCGTCATTATACTTGCTCTAAAGAACAATGGTTAGTTTCATTTTAAATTAAAATGTACAAAAAAGACTGCACCTTCGTCTCGCTTCATTTTGGCACTTTAACCTAATTATTAGTTTTTGAATTTTCTGAGGTCTTTGACCGTCAATCTACCGGCAGTCAATATATATCATCAGCAAGTTTTGTATTGTAAGTACATAATGTGTATTGTAAAGACAGGGACAGTGGATCAAGTTATATGGAACTCTAGGCTGATTCCTCTAAGATGCACATTGTCTGTATTTACTAGTGAATGAGTGAGCACACACCCCACCCTCATGCCAAAGAAGTTCATCGATATGAAACATACCAATAAATTTTTTTATGTATGTCATCAACATGACAGTCCCTTGTTTGAATCTCATAGTTGATTACCATAATAATGATGGACACTGTCATAGTCTAATACCCTGTCTAATTCTAGTTTCCAACATTTTAGTTTGCTTCCATGTCACTCAAGCTCTCATTATTTTTACTTTCCTTACTTTAGTCAGTCTCGTCATACTTTTGTTCACCAACGTACTCATCAGTTTCATTTTTTTCGCATGTTATTCTCTTCTATCTGTCACCAACATAACTCACCATCAGTATAGATACCCCCAAGGGAGACAAGCGTCATCATATTTCCTCTACACTCGCCCACATATTTATACTTTTTTTTTCAAAAAGTATATAAAATATATAATGTTATTATAGTATTTGTACATTATAATATTGTACTGTGTACACAATGTACTGCTAAAAATGTAAATATTGATCATGATGATTCGGTTATCAATCAGATATATAGTTAAAGAATATTGAAAAGTGATAAACTCACTGGAGCAGCTGCACATGTTTTATTGTTTGTATTTATTGATGCCCTATATTTTTCCACAAAGTACAAGTGTGTAGTACACACTGTGTACCTATGTATAAAATATATGGGGGTTTTCAATAGAAAAAAAACCACACACAAAGTATGTACACAAAAAAGATTCAACCATTTGTCATTCTTATTAACACATTCGTCCAGTTTATGCTAACTACTAACTACATATTAAAGTTAGTTCATGTGCCGTTTGCTTTTTGCACACATTTTGTTGAAGTTATCATATTCGTAAATTCTTTATCTTTCGTGCACGTGTGTATATTTATTTTATATGCACCTTTTTAGATATATCTGAGAGAGAGATGCTGGTGCGCTTGTACATGAAATGTTCATTCATACAACATTCAAATTTACTGTGAATATATAATAGATTTATAAGATATGTGAGAATTTGCATGATAAGTACTTACTTGTCTATACATGTATACTATGTATGTGGAGAGAGAGAGGAAGAAGATGCTTTGTATAATCTAATGGCAGACAAGGGTGAGTCATTCACGCACTCCTCTTTTTTGACTTCCTTACTCCCTAAGAGAGCTTTTACTATGTCTCCTGTCATATCCTCCACTTCTGGTGTATTTTCAACCCAGGACTGTATTATATATTCTCGACTAGATTGTATAAAATATACAATAGGGTAGATTTTGATAAAACTGTGGGGAAGACGAACTTACATAAATAATAATAGTGCACTTATGTGATGGCGCGTTGAAGAAATTGTATAAAACACCATCAAGAACAACATGATGTGCACAGAGGTAGATATATATATATATAATTATTATTATTATATACCCGGTCTAGGATCCGTGGGTATAAGTTGATTCCGTACGCTTGGTCGCTTGGTCTCATACATTTCATTGGCAAACTGAAGAGAGAGAAAGAGAGAGGGATAAGCATGGAAGAATGAGTTTTGCCTCATCGTCCCTTACTCGGTTTCATTCATAATAATAATGTCTTTATTACATGGTGAGCTCTCCGATAATATTCAAGAGAGAGGGTAGATGTAGAAGAAAATGTATATTAGTGCATCATAATAATAATATACTCTACATTGCTATTTACTACTATCATCATCACAGTAGTTTTTTTAGGCCATCCTGCTGGTGATAATGATTAACCAAGTGTCATCCCAAATTTACAACATACATAAATGTTTGTGCAGACTACGTTTGATCTTATTCTCGTTACTTGTGATTATCATTGTGTCTGTTGTTTGGAACTACTTTTACTCATTCAACTTTTGAAAAATTTTGTAGAGTAGAGCCAAACATTCACGGAGACTGGAGTGACTATATCCTCCATTTATTTTATCTTCCAAATTTTTTTTTTACTCCGCTCCTCCGTTACTTTATACAATGCAATCTATTCTATTCGCTTATAATATATTTTCACAAAGTTTGTATTGAACGAAAAAGCCTCATTTTTATATTACATTATATTACATTATATTACATGTACTAGTAATATGAAAACAAGCTCATTTCTTCTCATTTGGTGTGACATTGTTGATTCATATCATACGTGTAGGACCACATAATGAAGAGAACAATAATACATAACCTTGTTTTTTATTCTATACTTTCATAAAAATAAACTTGATCACTATGTATTGTTGTGTCCTCTTTCCTGTCTACTTGGCAAAAATCAAAATTGTAAGTTGTTATGTTGGTTGGAAAAAAAATATATCCTTGTCATTATAGATTTGTCATAATATTTTTCATTTTGTTGTTATATTATAATGGAATTTATTGTTGTTATTTTATACACATAGTGTTGAGCTTGTCATATTTGGCAATGATTATTTTATCACGATATCCAAGTTTTTTTTTGTTTTATTGCACACGTGATATACTCGTCCTCTGTATGGAACTCATGTCCTATGAATACTATGCACATTAATAAATAATGTTTCTCTCTATTGTATTGCTCATCAATGGTTTATTTTGCTGTTAGTAAACTTCCGAGTAGTTATAATCAAAGCTTTTTAATTTCGTCTCAAACATTAATGTGCAAGTATGTTGTCTTTTTATTTTCATGTTTTTTACTTGGTGTTCCTACAAGTCTATTAGTCAGACATTAATAATAAATTTCAGTGACAGATTACAGTTAACTTTTGTTTGTTTTTGAATTTTCTTTAGCTTTAACAACTTTCTTAAATTTCTCTAAATTAATATCAAATGCTATGTGCTACATAGTTAAAGTAGTTTGTATGTAATAATAATTTTTATTTGTTTATTATTGAAAAGTTGAGTTAAATTGTATGTTTTAAAATACATAAAGTGTAAAGTGAATTTTTTTTGGATAGATCATAAAATATATAAATTTATTTGACTTGAGTCCGATCCGACAATTTTCAAATGTGACTACTAGACTAGTCACTGACTACATAGGTAGGCTTTGAAGCATTTAGTGTTGATTTGACTTCTGGATAGTGTACATAACACACACACACACATGATAGAAGTGTAACCAACGGCTTGAACTGTTTCTATTTATATTTTCTTGATGAGGTAACTGAACCCACTGTTAGTTTTTTTTCTATGAAAATGTTTACATTTCTGGAACGCGGGATAATATATTAGAGTGTATGCCATGTTATTGCTTACAGGAAGAAACTTTGATGTCCAACTTGAACAACTTAATCACATTCATTGAGTACACTTGTACTCACTACAACTCTTGTATGTTGTAGCCACAGATCAAGCACAAGAAATTGTGAGTGATATTTATAAAACGAAAGATGTGCACTGAAAATTGAGGGTGAACCGTATGCATAATATTCTAATTTTAATGCATGCACTTTATATCTATAACAGACTCAACAGCTCAACATAAAGTCGTGAGTTCAGAGAACTAATGACTGGATTGTATAATAGACTCATGGTACTAATAATACGATCCTATAAAACCGGCTATTTTAGTTCTCTACCTCTTAAAGTATATTGGTTCCTTTAAGATTTTAATAGGTATTATTACGTACACTATACACTAATTAGTGGTTATATGCTAGACTGTTAAAGTTCAAAATCAACTTAAACTGGCAGAGGGCTGTGTGTGTGCAAGGTGGTTTTCTTTGGTCTTGATTACTATTCTGTACAGTCCTGACCATACTTTATTTTTCCAACTTGCACTGTAGTCTCTCCTCCTCCTACTCTTTATTCATTTCATTTTATGTGGGTATTATATATATAGTTGTTGCGTTTTGCAATCATTTTGATGTACTCGTTTGATTATGCATCATAGTGAGAAGAGGGGGCTGCTCCTTGTTTTATTCTCTCCTATATTCATTCTTATAAATGTGTTGAAACTGTAACCATGAAAACCAAAAATTGTACGTAATAGCATGATTCTAACCGCATTTTGTGATCCAAGGTCATAGAATTGACAATGCATGCTCATAATCTTACCCTGGAATCTTCAGAAGCAGAAAACATGCTGGTCCTTTAGCTTTAATGCTCTAACATTTATGTTTTCATGAATTTTATCTTGTATTGAACCCACTAAACCACTATAATAGAACCAGCTATGCATACGTCAATAGTAAAATTTATATTGTGATTCAACTTGTTCCATCATGCTAAGGAGTTTGGCAAGAACTTTTTTTTGTGGTCTTTTCTACAACATTAAATGGTATTCAATCCGTCTAATTCAAGGCCATACAGTTTAACGTATTTCTTTTGAGATGGTCAGTGTACTGTACTTTTGACAATGTGCTCAATTGAAAGAAAACTGTTTACCTTAGGTCATGTAGCCGTCGGTCATGATGCCAGTTTTTTTTATCATATTGTACATATTTTTCAACTGAGGAATTTAACTAAATCATGGACGATGATCTTGGGCAAGTATTTGGATTCGTTTTTTTGCTGCTGGCCCAAATACTACTTGCAAGTTTACATAATGCTGTTGTATAAATGGATGGATAAGACATATTCTATTTAAATGAAGTTGGGCTTCACTGATCACCATTTTAACTTGTCTATAAATTGTTTATTTCATATAGGTATGAAGGTATTGTCAGTGCGTTGAGGACGCAAAGCAATACTTTAACAAAGAAAATGCTAAATTTAGCATGAAATTGGTTTTCAGCAAAAACAAAAAACGTCATTTATTTTTTTTTCGTGGAGTATAATACAAGTTTTAATTATTTTACTACACATTCTTATTATAACAATTCCTTTACTTTTACAAAGCAAGTACGTCAGACGTTTATGTGTTGGATCTCTGTACACATGGATGTTGTATATGGTTTGGGTTTGATGATATTAAATAAATATACCAATAATAAATTCTGAAAGGTGGGCAATTATTTTTTTGCTTTGCCGTTAATTGTGGTGCTCAAAACTGAAGAATGGACAGTAATAATAATATCAGTTTATTGTCTCTTGACTTGTTTTTTTATCAGAGTGGATGAGAGAGAGAGAGAGAGAATGGTCGTGACGGAAGTTTAAAACAAATGCTAATAAATCAAGTAGAAGAACAAATTAAAGTAGTCGTTGTGTGTTGACGGTAGTACTTCTCGGAAAAGAATTTGAATGTGGTTATGTAATACATACGAAATGTAATAATATTGCAGTTTGGCTCCCATTGTATTTGTCAAGTGCACAACCCTATGGAGTACATTGCATTTATTTGCCACGACAAAGAGAAATGCTCT
This sequence comes from Arrhopalites spinosus, assembly GCA_034700945.1. NCBI lineage: Eukaryota > Metazoa > Arthropoda > Collembola > Symphypleona > Arrhopalitidae > Arrhopalites > Arrhopalites spinosus. The sequence goes on from JAQIVZ010002050.1 coordinate 19,565, forward strand.
CGAATGCAGTCACCCTTGCACGAATTTTCTTGAGAATGAATATTTCATGTTGATGGCACGAGTCCATGGTAGAATTTGTATTGAAGTTACTTCTTTTTCCCAACTTATCCTCTCGTCGAGTATTTTCTCTCTCTCTCTCTCTTTTACTGTCTCCTCCACAGTATTGTGCAATGTGGAGGTGGCAGTATGGTATATTATAATGTATCTTTTATCTTGTACAAGATTCCATGGGTATCTTTTTTTATATGTACAGTGTGGATGTATCTTCAATTTGGTCTGTGTCGTTTGGAAACTTGACTTGAGTGTTACTTTTTTCTATGTTGAAGACAGTTTTAGGTATATTACTGCCAAGGTTGAAATGCCAGAGAGAATTGCACTCTGTAATCTGTAAGTAAGTAAAGTAACGTCTCTCTCTCTCTCTTTATAAGGATAAACCGAATCGTGGATAGGAGACAATAAGAATTATATATAAACGTTGGAATATAATATAAGTATGTATGTGGAAATAGTGCGGATAGCCATTTTAATTTCGTTTCTTTTCCCTAGGCTTTTACTTCCTCTCTCTCTCTTTCATTTCATTCCATACTTAACTACTTGGGGACAGTTTATTTTTTTGGCAACGTTTTTTGGCTCTAGTGTATACAAGAAAGTTACCTTACCTGGACAGTTCATTCAGTATTGAATCACTATGCATTAAGTGTAGTAGACTAAAAGATTGAGGCACAAGTTGATACTTTTCCTCTCTACTTGGTCCTTTTAAAATACATATATATTTAATCTTAGAGTATGCTTTTTGTGCATTATTGACCATATAGAATTCTATAATTGAACAAAAGAGTATAGAGAGATACTCAAAGAGAGAGAGAGAGAGAGTTTGGCAAAAGAATTTATTATATTGACTTTGGCTTGCTAGATAGAAACTCTGGAATATTTGGAGTATGGCAATGACAACAATGAAATTGAGATTCGAAAGAGTCATAGTTGAAGAGAGAAAAAATAAATATAAAAAAACAACTATAGTGTACATACAGAATGTTATAGCGAAACATGACTGGTTAAAAAACATGGAATTTTAGAGAGAGAGAGAGAGGCATAAGGACTCACATCTGTTAGAATATAATGTGAGTATGTGTATGTGTCGTGAAGAAATCTTCCATGTTCCTGTATTCTTATACTTGGTTTTATACGTATCCTTGTACTCAATGTGGGAGTTTGACTGGAGGGAAAGAAGACTTTTCTTCATGATTGCCCACCAAATCCCTTCAATAAATGACAAATCGAATGGGGGAATGAATGAATACGTGTACACAGGCAAGAGAAGAAGATCCGATACCCTGGATGGGATTTGGATTTTCACGAATCCTAACACACACCCATGTCCCATTGTATATACATAGACACATGCACCCATAGGGAGGCCCTGTATAGCTTCCATGAAAAGAAAAGAAGAAGAGAGAGAGAGAGAACATTATTGAACAAGTGGGGAAATGAAAATGAATAAATCCCCTAGTCTTCAACAGCCGAAGGAAATAAATTGTGAATTTTCTATTCGGAGAGTTGGCTTTGACGAAAAGGGAACTTTTTCACCCTCACCAAGATTTTCAACATTGTCTGTTCTATCAGTGCTTACACGAGAGTTGAAAGTTGTCGGGTAAAAAAAAAATAAAAAAAATAATGGTTGAGCGCGAACATGTACGGGCATTGCTCGTCTTTTACCCCCTTTTATAAATCCTGATATTATGATGGGGACTGATACTTTACAAGAAAATTGTACATAATAGCTTGAGGACTTGCAAAAGGTTCAGAGTCTGTCTGTGCTCGAAACACTCTTGGTTATTAGATAACCAAACATGAGCTAGCTCATCCGTTGAGAGAATTTTAAATACATTTCTTATATGTATAAGCCTCACACATAATCTTTAGCTCCTCGTCCTCATATTACATAATATAAATCTGTCGCTCTCATGACAAAATGTTCGAGTAAACTTTTTTATACTTGTAGTACATTTACAAAATTTGAGTTAATTTTTTTTGAATATAACGCGCAGGTGAGAGTTTGTAGAGAAACAACAGAAAAAAATAGCAATAGTAGTAGAAACCTGTTTAATTTTAATTAATTTTTTTTCTTGGTAGATTACAGGTTGGATGAAATATTTAAATATTATTTAAATGGATTCAACATCTAGACTTTTAGGAACCTTTGTTTTTTTATTCTTTTGAAGCTTTCGAAGAATGGAATTTGTTTTGTATATGCTGGATAGATCAGGGGGTAGAATTTTGTCAGCTAGTCTATATAATTTCATTCTACTAGAATCTAGAAACTTTCCTCAGCATCCTTTTCTGTATGACAGTTTAGTTTTGTGGGACCTGGGGGCTAAAAGAGTGTATATATGTATATTGTATACCTACATGATATTGTTTTTCAGTTTACACATTGCACTTGATTCGTTTGCATCCATGGTCTCCTGCCTTATACTATATACTGTATAAGTAGATATATAATTTAAATTCTAAAGCAGATTTTCATGTTGGGATATTACTATTCTTGTGTTCTGATGAAAGTTTTCTAATGCCTGTAATGCATGGATTGTACAACCCTTTCCTCCACCAGCTCGAATGCATTTTCTCTTTTGTATTTATCTATATATAAGCCAGCTTTGTTAAGAAGAGAAGGTACTGCCAGATGAACAAACGACACCAACACTCGCACATGTATACTTACGTAATACATAACTATGTGTATCAATTCATGTAGTTGATTCATGGGGACGTAGACCTACTGAAAGTTATTTCCTGAAAGATGTGAATATATGTACCATACACTTTAGCATATGTATGGTAAAATAAAGCCCATATTAAAGGTAATAAGAATCGAATGAATGAATAGAACACAAGTTTGGAAAGATGGACAGAATTCAAAGGGAAAGAAGGATGGTGAAAGATTTTGAGCTTAGAGTCAGCTCGGTGAAAGAATTATTATTTCCCCTCGCTTGCTTTTGATTTAGGCGGCATGAGTGTGAAGGAAAGAAGGAGTAGGAGTGGAGTGGTTCTTATAGTACCCTAGGGTTATAGTATAAAAAAGTGTGTGTATACGCGTGTGTGTGTGGGTAGAGTGCAAAAACGAAAGGATCTTATTATTTTTCATGAATATAAAATTCTTTTGTTGGCTCGCCCCGAATGAGAAGAACGCAAATGCATTATGGAAATGAGGAATCGACCCAAAATTTTAACGGTAATTAACAATTCGATTAATTAAAGTGTTGTTTGCTTTCATGAGATCATAATCTTTATCCAACAAGAGTTCCCACACGTTACCATTCATGTACATAGGAACATTCATCTGTCTGCTTGGAAAAACACAAGACAGAGGAGAAAGAAAGAGATAAGGGAGTGTAGTTTAGTATGCATAACCTTCATTGCCCCTGTATTGTAGTTACATTTGGGTGTGTTGAGGAGTCGGAGTTGTTAGTTGTAATAACGACATACTGGAGTACGTACACACAATCCATCTGGGCAATTTCGTTCGACAAAACGGAAGGCCCCATTTTCCTCCACACTTTTACTGCAGATGTTGCACATCATGTAGACGTTATTGTCGGTCTATATGCATTAGAAGATGGCAAGATGGAAAAAGTGTACAGGGCTCTGTCGCAGTTACCTATTATTTTAAAATCTCTGGCTGTGGGTTTCATCTTGCTTCTATTTTTCTTTAAATTGTCTAGATAGAGAGGGAGAGAGAGAGAGAGGAAGGAAAAAGGAGGGATGAGCTACGATGGAAGATGGAAGGAAGGGAAAGCAATATATTCAAATATCTCACCCTTGCATACATATATCTACATATAGACACCGATTGCATACATATAGGACTTGGCTTCATTTTATCTTTAAGCTATGTACGTAACCAGAGTTCCGTTTTAGCTTCCAACTTCTTGTTCCATGTGTCTAATTATTCGCCGAGTAATTAAAACGAGAATGGCTCTAAATGGAATTACTTTAAAACAGCTCTATATAGCTTTATATAAGTACATATGTACAGACCAGAGTCACTGTTGGACGTATACAGATGACGATTCGACATGTACCACAGTTTGAAGGGAGAACTTGAGGAATGGTACATATACGTTGGAAGTAAATATAAAAGAAGATGCACATTCACTAAGTCGATAATACATACATATTCATTGTGAGGGTAGCGGAAGTTGAGTCGAACTTCTCTGTTCATTTTGTTGAATGTATGAGCGACTCGTGTCTTCATCCATAGTTTTCCACTCATTGACTTAAACTCGTTGAGTCAAGGAAGTCTTCTAATCTAACTACATACAACGTTACAACTACTATTTAAAGCAATTTGTAAATGAGAAATTTTTAGTAAAGTTTTTGTAGAAAGGGGGAGAGACCTTGGAAAGATTGAATATTCCTGATTGATGTACACAATGAACTTTAGTACAATTAAACTCTATGGATGTTGAGGACAAGGAGAATCCATTCATTTTGTAGTTGTAATTTTTGTATATGAGAATTTAAATAAAGTCTACAACTTTAAGTTTTTTTTATTGTTGTATAAATACTGTGAATGAACTTGAGCTGTAGAGAATGAATGAAGATTATGTACATTTTTTTATATTTTATATTTGTCACATAATTATAATCTAACGTTTTATACAATGTAAGTTGCTTTCCAAGTTTTGGGGTTTCTATGAGCTCAACTGTATGGAGGATACATTAAGGGATGCTCAAAGTTAAATAAAATAAATCTAAAGCCATGACGTATGCGTCGTATAGACTTTTTGAAAATTAAAACCCTCAATAAACAGCCAACAGTTTAAGCCGCTTACTGGAAAGAATTGCCTTGTCTTTTATGCCAATGTCTTATGTATCTATGTCGTAGCCCAGAGTGGGGCTGGTCCAGAGCGGGGCTGGTCCTTTACTGGCCTAGGCTCTGGCGGGTAGCCACC
>JAQIVZ010002051.1:0-24515 GCA_034700945.1 Arrhopalites spinosus
AGGAAGGGAAACAAAAACATTTCCCCAATGTTCCCGTTCCGAAAGTTTCCGTCTAGTTTTAATTTGACCACAGTGTATAACTAAAATTTTTAGTTCAAAAAAAATCAAATGTAATTTTCTCTGCATTTACTGAATTTTAAATTCTAAAAAATACAAGTAATCATGCAACAGTGATATTTAATGGTGGATTTAGAGGGACAAAAATTTACCCTGCCGAACCCCTGGCTACCACCTGAAATTAAATATTAAAAAAAAAGATGAGTAAATATTTAATCATTGATAAGTATTTGATTTCATATTAAATTTTAATAAAAATGCTGACCTCAGGTGCCATGAAATGGGGTGTTCCAACGCGTCCAGTTTTGATCTTTTGTTTATTCGGTTCTGATGGGAGTTGTATTGCTAAACCGAATCCACCTGAAGGATTAATAAAAGTAAATTATTGAAATATGAACGCATGTGTGACTACACTTTGCATGTGAATGATATGATGATTTTTTTTGAAATAAAAAAAGATTTTTTTACCAAGTTTGACGGGAGCTGAGTTTTCTTTTGAGGCCAAAAGGACACTAAAAAAGATTAAATAAAAAATGAGTAAATGGGTTTTTGCTTGCTAGTTGAAGAATTATGGTGTATTATTTAGTACAAATTCTTACCAGTGTGGTTTTATGTCACGATGTATGATGTCATTATCATGACAATACCTGACGGCCTCTAGGACTTGGCGCATATAATGACTAGATACAGCTTCACTATAAGCGAAACCAGCAGTGACTCTTGACACAATTTCAAAGCACAAGTCCATCCCATCCATACTGTCAATTCATAAATAAATATTTTAGAATGTATCACGGCTAAGAATTTTTTTCTTTCAAGAAAAAATTTCACTTACAATTCGAACACCATGTATAGTAGTCCATCGGATGAGTAAGTCTCGAGAAGTTCGACTAGATAAAAATTATTTGTACCAGTTAAAAACCATCAATCAAATGTATGGAAAATCAAAGAATTGAAACACATTATTACCAATATGATCATGTTTCAGCATATGGCATGTTGTTGCTTCCCGAGTAAGATCTTCAGTAGAGAAAGCTGGACTGGATGCAAATCTTGCGACATCGACAATTTTGACTGCAAATTGACATCCTGACTGTCTATGAATACAGCGTCGAACAACGCTGTATGGACCCCTATGAGAATAAATTCATACACTTGTAATACTCAATAATTATAAGCAAGGAATTTGTAAAAAAAAAAAGTATTGTCAGTACAACTTACTTTCCAATGACTTCACAAAGAGCGTAGACATCATCAAAAAGTACTTCGTCATCAGCCATGACTGATTTAGTTGAATTATTCGTTGGGTTTTTTATTGGGTGCAAAAAGTAATTGCAGAAGTTGTTGAAGAATCATTGGTTATCATGCGAGTCATTTTGTAGAAAGGTCATTCTAAGAAAACCTATTGTAGGTGACAACTTGAATGACCATTTAGTAACACAAAACCATCACAAAGTCTAAAGTTTCCACTCATGTTATTGATTTTCACATTATATATATTCATTAGAGTATTATTTAGTGTCTTGTTTTAAATTTTGACAACTTGATAGAAGCACAAAACTTTAATGTCAATACTTTTTGTGGTTGCTGTTAATATGTAGTTTTAATTCCGTGAGCACAATTCAAGTATAATTTATTACTACACGAAGATTTTTTAAAAAAAATTGAGAAGAAATTTATACTCGTAGTTTTAACTCGACGTCTGACTGAACCAGCAGAAAGATTTCGAAAAAATTGAGAGAGTAGAGGAATAGGTCAAAGATATTCTTAGATCTTGTTTATTTTGCTTGCCTGAAGTTTGAGGATGTATAACAACAGCTGCACGACACATAACATCACCGTGTCCAGGTTCGTTTCAGAAAGTTTTTGTTTGTTGGTACTTATTTATAATGTATTATTATGAGATTATTATTTATTCAAACAGGCTTAAAATTTCATGGGCTCACAATCCTGCCACAAGTAGGCAATAAGAAAAACTCCCACTTTTTCAACCTGCCACAGAAAAAAACAAAATGAGCAACAACTGACAATGTTGAGTCAACATTGTCGAATGTCTAATTGACAGAGATCATGATGATAATGTGTCATACTTGATAAAGATGTAGAGTTTTGGAAAAATTATACTGTTGTTACATTATTGTTGTCCATTCAAACAGGAACTGTATAATCCACACACACAAATTGATTATTATTTGTAGACTATATGATATTGCTCCAGCAAGATCTTGTTCCTTCAAGTCCTTGTCACAATAATATATTCTTGGTATTTTGAAATTGGATGAGAGAGATATGTAAAAACTTCAAGTGCCTCAATGTCATCGGTTAAATTTTAAAATAAAATAACTGCAATCAAAGAAATGAGAAACAAAATTATTGGTAATGTAATACCACATATCATAACAAAAATGAACAATAATGTTGTTAAATATAGTGTACCATTTAAAAGTGTACATATTTAAATCTTTTGTATCTGTTATTGTGGTTTCAATGAACATGACAAAAAAATGACATGTAAACTTTAAGTAAAACAACACTTTGACGTTACCTGAACAAGATGATTTAAAGATGATCAACAGTAGCAGTTAAAATGACTGGTAATTGTAGTTATTGACTAATGAAGATGAACAAAAACCGACAGAAAAACAGCGTGCGAATATTATTTTTCGGTTTCTCCGATCTCGGGTGCGGCGACTTTTTGTCTTTTGTTTTCTCTTTTCTTGTTTTGTAAAAAAAAAGATTGAATTTTTTTTTCAAGCAGACTTAATCAAGATATATTAAACTAATTGTACACCTCTTTTTGTTGTAAACCCTTTCAATCAACGATAATATTTTTAAAAAATGTGTATTGAATTCGAGTTAGACTGGAAAACTAAAATCAACTCTATACAATGTACTGTATCCGTCTGTACGTCTGTTCTTCACAAATTGTGATCGCAATGAATTCTTACTGAACTTTGGGTCAAAGATCCTTGACAATTTTGGTCACTGGAGGTAAATTCAAATCATAACACTGTAAAAAAAGTAATCACTGAAAACTTTCGTTCTCACTGAAAAAGTTTATTCCCTAATATGGTGATGTTTTGATTGATAATTTTTGTAGATATTCATTTATGTTTACATTAATTAAATTGAGAAACTAGAAAATTTTCTCAAAAAAGTAGTTGATAATGTTGACATGTCAAAGTGTGATTCGTCCAAAGGTTTTGTGGAAAAAGTCCTTGGCGGACGCGAAGCGAGATGGGTTGTAGATGTATCTCTGCAATAGTACTTGTATAGGGTGCTATCCGAATTTCAAGAACAAGTGATCTCCAATATAAGTTTCGTTTTGTTCACCAGGCTCGCCCATGACTTCAGTAGTTGGAAAAGATCGATTCTACCAGGCATTTCTTGCTTGCCGGCATTTAGCCAACTACTAGAGAGTAAAGGGAAATATGTATTTCTCTTTCCATGATGTCCAATGTACACACAAAAGCTAACTGCACAAAACAACAGCAACAGTTTTTATTATTTTTTTAGAGAAAATAAAACCAAAATTGATTCATATACTTCTTCCTCTCCTTCTATTACAACTATCTAAAATGTTACTTCATCACTTATGCAACTGATGTTAGTGTGTGCACTGCACTGGCAATTATATATTATACAGTAGACTCGAGTAGGGGAGAAAAATTCCAGTAACAAGTTACAACAGTAAATAAAGAGAGAGAGAGAGGGCTGAGAGGAGTATCAAAAATAAATAGAGGCTATATAATATATCCCAAGGTTAAATCCATCAAATAAAATTATCCACAAATTGTCACTGAAAAGAAAGAAAGTGTAGAATATTAACAGGACACACACTTTTACAAGTACACATTCTACAATTTCTACAGTATGTAGTTATGTACATATTGCTTTTACTGAATAAATGGTACTATAAGTTGTTTGTTCTTTATGCATTTTCCCAAGCCTTTTCTTGATGAAAAAATAAAGGATAAAGATGCTCCAGTATTATGTTTTAAATGTGTCTAGAGGCAAGCATACTACATATATATGATAAAATTAAAACACTGGTTTGATAATTTTCATAAAAATCCATCACCCTTTCAGATTAAGTTGTATTGTTTAATCATATCTCAAAAATATGAAATAAATTGTATCCGACAATCGGATTCCGATACAATAATTGCATAAGTAATCATGTAAATAATACAATTCCTCAATAATAACACAGAAGGATTAATGATTAGTATTATTTTCTGTCAACTCTGTACAGAATCATCAAGATAATTTAGTGATGATGATGTCCCGTTGAGCATGGAGTCATGATGGAGACTATTATTATTGTTAAGATTATAATTAACATTTTGATGTATCCAAGAATTAATATTTTCAAAAAATAGGGGCGTTAATAAAATGTCAGGACTCTGTTTCATGTCTCGAAAGAGCTCCATAGCACCATTGACTTTTAGTTTCAAATCTTGATTTTGTTTTGTCAATTGTTCCACGAGAACACATGTGGACAAAAATTTACTACGCCAAACTGAAATTTCATCGGTTAGATTGTCAAATGATTCTGATTCTGATGATTTGGAACGTGTCGGTGACATGGGATTCATTGTTGGTGCACTACCGAAACCGGACAAAGAGTCCACCAACATCTTTTTCAGTCGACTATTCTCAACTCTTAATTCATTTATGTCCTTTTCATGAATTTTCAACCTTTCCTTCATCAAGAGAAGAACTGATTGTCCAGAATCTTCCAAATCCAGATTATTTGAAACATTCTCTTGTACTTTAACGACATTTGTTATATTTGACGAATTCTCTACTATCGACATTTTAGATGTTGATGGTACACTTTTAAGTTCCACGGGAGCATTCAATGAAGTAGTACTTGTTGTAGAGCCAAACGAAGGCTTTCTGGAATGAGATGATTTTGCTGGATCTTCTGTCATGGATCTCGTTGCTCCTTTCTAAAAATACAAATCACAACAATAACATTACTTACAATTAAACTTTGAACTCAATCAAGTATTTTTTGTTTTACTCTATCCAATTTTTCCAAGATTAAATAAACTGACAATGAAAAACACTTACATAAGGTTCATAAGGCACAAATTTTGGTTCCCTGAATTAGACAATAAAGTATTAAATAACACTACAATATACTTAACTTGCATGTATACCCATTAAAGGGGAATAAATAAATGTCCAATGTACATACCTTTGTTTGCCTGAATTTGATGACACCATCTTATTAAAAGAAGTATTGCTATTTGGATCTGATGGAGACTTTGAGGGTACCCTTAAAACAATTAATTTGTCCCGTGGAGGCAATTGATTGGGAGATTGTTTTGGAGAATCTACGGATAATACTTTCACGGGAAGACTGGAGCACCATTTTTTATCGTTAAGTAGTGTCTCGGATGTTTCATCAAATCTATTCCTCTGATGATCACCGCCGAGTGTGAAGCCAACAAGTGATTGTGATATCCCTTCAATCTGATTAACTAGGGAATTCAAAAAATGTAAACAAAACTAAACAAACATTTCATAATAAATAAACATTGAATTAAATTAAATTAGACAATTAGACTCAAGTTTTTACCAATTCCGGGTTTCAGCTCTGCATCATTATTTTCACTCTCCATACCGTCTCCTGACGTACGGACTTCTTCTTTAAGGTCTAAAATAAAATTAGCATAATTCAATCAAGTTCACCTGGTTCAAGACTTGAACTTCAAGTATGTAGGAAGTACAGCAGACATACGGAAATTTTGTTTTTATTTTGTTATGTGAAAAAATATGAACTAATGGTAGTTACCTGTATGTGATTCTTCTTTTTCGGTTTCAGAGGAAGACGTATCACTTTCAAGAATATTTCCCATGTCACTTAAACATGACTTTTATCCCAAAAGAATGTCAGGTCACTAAAATCGTCAGAGCAGAAAAAGTCAAAGTCATCGAAATTGAAGCCGCGAGAAATTATTTTGAATGCATCGCAATTTAATCTCAAACGAGGAATAAAAACTTCGAGTGAATTTCTTTTGTGTTTTTGTTATACAAACCTTGGTTCATGTGACATTTGATGACAGTGTCATTCGGGTACGTTCTATTGCTAAAAATATCCTTTTAGATAATTATAATTTACCCATTTATTTAGAATTTGTTGTTGAAGAATAATAATACATAATAACAAGTTTTATATAAAATGTACTTGTACAATTTAGTTGACTCTCCAGGATTTCGTCAAATTTTGAAAACTTTGGAACTGGAATTTGGAAAACCCTACAAAAATGAATAATTGGTCTAGTGAGTACAGAGGAACAGTTCTACAGTTATTAACAGATCGAAATAAGAAAGAGAAAGGATTTACAGAACTATTCAAACATCGTAAGTTAAAACAAGGAACACATTACAATTACATATTTACTATGAATCATAGTTAACTATGTTGTGTATTTATATCTCTCTGTTTGTCATCACAATTTCTAGATGAACGTTTATTTGAAAACTGGGCTGCTGGTAAGGAAATAATCCTTTATACAAATACATGTTATTTATTCAATAGTTAAATGAAAGATTATTTTAATTTATTTCTCTCATAGTACGAGCTGAAAATATTCGCCTTAGTATGCAAGTTGAGAGAGGTTACATTTCTAGTGACAAGGGAGGAGGAAGTAACCCTGATGAAAGAGAAAAGGTATGAAAATTCGTGTATGGTATTCATTAAATCATTAAAATGTGCCTGCAATTCATAAAAGTAGTCATGTTTTCAGTATCATATTATTCTACAATCACTTGAGTATATGTAAACTTTATCTACAATATGTTTTTGACTGAAAAAGATTTTAGCCTTACAAGAGGAATTGACGGAGCTTCATCGGAAACGTGGGGAAAATGCATCCCAAGTCTTGTCCTTGTCTGCAAAGCTTACAGAGAAAGAGTCTGAACTAGTTACAGCACAATCAACAATTGCTGAACTCGTTGCCAAAAATGCTGACCTTGAGGATAGAGAAAAATTTTTAAATTCCCAACTTCAAGAGTATGACAATGAAACTGTTTTATTAAAACCTAAATTTATTTTAAAAGCAACAGTTGTTCGTTCAAAATTGTATAGAAACGGTTACTATTGAGTTTGTACTTACATCAAAATTATATAATTTTTCTCTTTTTTTATCAAGACTTGAAGCTACAAATGAACTATTGAGGGATGAACATTCTGCTTTACATCTTGCCTACACCGCTTTAGAGGTAAAAAATCGATAGACAAAAAAAAGTATTGTATTGATTAAAATTAATCTATTGGAAAGGGAATTTTGTGCACATGTAGACATGATGTGGAATAACTATAAATGTTTACTAAGCTCTTTAATATTTCTTTTTTTTGTAGGACAATCATCGTAAAACAATGTCAGAAAATAAGCAGCTAGTTCAAAGATAGTAAGTACTTTTTCAGTATACGTACTTACATAGAGTGTCTATCTAATAATCGTTAATGAATGTGTTTTTTTATTATTAAAGTATTGAAGTGAAGGCACAACATGCTGATGTGATGAATTTGGAGAATGAAAATTTTATGAAGTAAAAATATTTGTTTTTAAAATTTGAAATCATAATGGCCTCACATTTTCTCAGAGTTGTGATATTGTTTTGTATTTGATTTTAAAGGAAAAAACGAGCTGAAGTACAAAAGGAATTAGAGGAGGCAGCAGCTGAGATTAAAACTGTAATTATTCCTGGATCTATTTCTTCATCTGTTGCACCTCCGTCAGATGTGACCATTTTGTCATCCCTTGCAGTTCACTGTGTCGCACCCAAACAAGTTGCCCATAAATTTGTAAGAACTTGATTTATTTGCCTTTAATTCCTAAACTTTAAACTTAAAAAATTTGCAAAACTAATGTGATTTTATTATGCTTTTTAGGAAGCCCATGAAAGTGAAGTACAGTCAGTAAGATGGGCTCCGAATGGAAGAAATTTTGCTACTGGTAATTAACATTATTACTTCACTAATATTTATGGCATGAAAAAATGAACTAAGGGTCACACAACTAAGGTGTGACGAATAAAAATCATAGTTTTAATTCAGACTTTCGGAGTTATTTTGTAAAAATGTTCATCAATAATGATTAAATTACCTCCATTTGAATACGTAAAGTTGTAAACATGTACATGTATTATTTTCTTTTTGTAATAATCTTATTTTATTTTTAAAAAATAGGTTCATTGGACAGAAAGGTCAAGCTGTGGGAGTGCATACAAAATGGTGTAGAACTAAGGGGCATGTTGACAGGATCAAATGGGAGTGTGCTAAGTATTGACTTTGATTCAACTGGATCTTTAGTTTTGGCAGCTTCATCAGATTTTGCTTGTCGAGTATGGACAGTAGGAGATCTTCGTCTTCGGGTAAGCATAAACTTTTACTATTTATTAAATTAAATTTGGTTATATTTTTGTACACGTCAAGAACAGTAAATGTTGTACTGTTCCTTTTTTTCATCCCAAAATATGTGAGGTAAGGGCATCTAGATATTCATTTCCTACAAACTTTTAACACATGTGGTACTGGCCTATAAGGAAGGAAAGCGAATTAAATCTATTGTACCCAAATCTAAATGTTCACGCTTGGTAATCATTCCATACATACTTTGAAGATGACACGTATACCATAGTGTCACCTTAAGTAATTCATATTTGACTTGTGAATATATAATTTATCATTGGTCTGCAAACCAAAGATATGTTGTCAATTAGCTTAGCATTCTTTTAGGGTAGTACACAAATAGTCATATCAGGGTAATTTTGACATCTTAGTCTTTTAGTCAAAAACTCTCTTTAATTTTTTACAAGCTCCTTTTGAATGCTATACTGTAAGTATATGTACAACATTAGAGTATTACTTTAGAGAGTGAGATATAAAAAAGGCATACATTTAAACACGTTGGAAATATCATATCTAACTTTTTACCAGTCTCGGTATAAAAAAAAAGTTGTGCTGGTTTGAAAGACAGAGAGGAAGAGAATTGAATAGACCGTACACTTAATGGGTATGCTTCTTGATTTAATCTAAAGGATGCTGCAATTGTTGGAGTAACCATCATTTATCAATGTTTTACATCTTCATGCATTTGTAAACCGGCTAATTCTTGAACTTGTAGTTTCTTTCTCTTTTAATATACATGTACACAATATACAATGTCATACTAGTCAGAGGGTATTATTTTTGTTTGAGACTGATTCTCTCAGTCTTTTTTATTTCATCCATGAGGGTGTGAGTGAGACTTTTAAGTATATATATATATACAACCTTTATTAGTTACCTACCACTTTTATGATGGAAATATAATGTAATAATGGAAAAGGAGAGGAAGATATGTTGGGAGTGTGCAAAAGAAACATTTGTGTGTAATTTCTTTCTCGGCGTCATAATCTTTCATAAGGTAAAAATGAAAGAAGTTTGATATAGCATATTAAACAAATTATGCACAGAAAAACTTCCTTCCTCTGCTATTAGACAGTTTCCTTTTCTATTGTTGCATAAATACCCTTGAACTGAAGTGGAATGGAGTGTCTCTCGCCGCTGTTGTTGTGTTCAAGAATTGGGTATTTACGGAATATATTTTTTACCGTAGACATATTCATATGCGTGTGTTCTTCTGTATGCTCTCTTAATGCTTCATATATTTATATATAGACTTGTCCTCTACAGACCGCCATGACGTAAGGCGAGACTTGTTTGAATGTAGGAGATACATTAAATAGTATTTTTTTGAATACAATGACATTTAGTTTTTTTTATGAGCTATGGCTATTTTAGTGATGCAACTGTGAGGGGAAACTTGATTTGAAAATGATTACTAGTCCCGTTCATTACCGTATTTATACTTTCCTTTGTGACGGAAGTTGACTGCTTGGATTTAAAAAAATATTTCTATCCCCAATGCATGTCTTTTGACTTTTTGTCATTTGTGGAGAAGAGGCCTATATGTGTATTTATTATGCATATTATTATAATGATAAATAATCATGCCAAAGTGCGTACGAAAACACCTTCTTCACTTTCTGGATAAGACACTCTACCTGAAAAAATTAACATGTTTTATCCTTGTCTTGTTTTCTTTCTAAGATTTCTCAAACGACAAGTGTCTTTATTACTACAAAAGATTTTGGAAAAGAGTCTTTTGATTGATACTCTGTTATGAACTAATGAGTTTTTAGAGGGCTATGGAATATTCTCTCTTTTTTTGTCGTTGTCCTTCTGAATCAGAAATTATTATTCTTAATTAGGTAATTGGTCTGACGTCAAACAATATAGTCGCACACTACTAATGTACTTACTAATGTCAGGATGAGGAACTGGTTTAATGTTCTGTTATTTACAAAGTCTTTTTATTAGCGAATAACAAGGGGAAAACACGATACATGTTTTATATTTCACTGGGATTTGAAAATTACATTGTTGGATTGAAATGATTAAGTCTTCATGTTTGTATTAAGATTGTCATTTGCATCAATGTATAAATTAAATGTCAGTGGGAACACATGTAATATTGGTAGCTCAAAGTGAGTGTCTTTGGCGTGACAACAAATGGAAATCTATTGATCACGATGAAATCGTTGTAAAGCACTAGGTGGTCAACTTGACAATAGCCCACCACCACATTAAACCTTACAATTTATTATAAACAGTAACAGTTTTTACAAGTAAATTTGTTCTGGTGCCATGTTCTATCCAATACCGATTGTTTTGTAATATGTACATACATATTTATGAATAATATACAACTGATTCTCACGGGAAATAATCCAATCCTCAATTACTTCCGGATTGTAAAGGAGCTCGTTTACAATTTGTATTGTTCACAAGTTTATAGTAGCAAGTACTAAGGACCTGTGAATTGTTCATATTTTGATTTTTTAATTAGAACTAAAAACTAAATCAAATTGACAAAAAATGAGTTCACCTCTAACTTGAATTTGCCTTTGAAAAAAATTGACGGACTATCAGTAGGTTAGTTGTATGAATGTGCTAAAAATATATCAACCTTAAAAATCTGATGGTTGTACAAAAGAATGAGAAATATTTTAAATGATTGTAATTTTTTTTCCCCGACAATGCCTAGAAACATGTTTTACTTCCTATTTGACTATGAAGATATTCATACCCCTGAGTGTGTGTTGGTGGCACAATATATTGCCTAATTGAGGCTGAGAGCTCATCAGTGATGAGAGTCTTGCTATGATAATAATATGAAAATGTAAAGAGGAAAATAGTGATACTCTACATGGGTACACAAACAACTCATCGACTGAGGAGTATTTGAGAAAAAAAAGCTACTTAAATAAATTGGAGTGCTGAGTCAGGCAAAAACTTTAATGTCTATAGACTCTTGTATACTTTTTTTACATGTTTAAATATCATGTAGGGTCCTCATATTGCTTGTATGAAGAACTGAACTATGTGTAACTGTAATAACTATTTGTATGTGTACTAGTCATAACAATACTAATCAAGACCAAAGCCATCTTTTCAGTGCAGGTCTCTTTCTCTCTCTCCTCGTGTCTGTAATAGGTAAAATATGATATTCTCTCGGCAAATATTTCATTGGTAGGAGACACCGTGAAAGTTTACATTTTATAGTCGTTGCTATTTATTTTGTAGAGCACCAAATACTTTTTTTTATAATCTATATGATTTGGTTCGACACTTTTAATTGAACGAAGTTTAGGCATGATGACTGTTATATGTAGTCTGCATGACACATGCTGAGTTTAGATTTGTAATTTATTTATTCCATTTAAAAGTAGTGTCAAAAATTTACAATTTAATATGGTGAATCGTGAGTTAAAATAGGCTATGAGATTTGAAATGGAAAAAAACTGTATTAATAAATTTTGTTGTAGATTCTTGGGCCAACTTTTATGAACAATGAATGCAGTATGATATTTTCTTATTATGTGCCAACAATTAAAAACAAAGTTTTTTTTACTATACGAAATGAAATAAACAAAGACGGAGAGGATTTTTTTTATAAACTCATACTTTAATCATCAAACGTCAAGTATTTGTATAACAATCTAATATAGTATTCTCCCCCATAAAATTTTAATATTTCAGTTTCAAATATATAATAGCTCACATGTTTTTTTAAACATTTTATAAAAAAAATCATAGTTTAAATCTCTACGTAAAATTCGTAAGGTACAATCAATGACCCCATCATAAAATCCCATTTCAAATCTGCATCATTTAAATTTTTTGTTGACATTTAAAAATAATATATTTACATTATGTAGCTAATAAATAAATAATAAATTTTATATTCTTAAACTGAAAATGTTTATTGTTGGTCCACAACAATACATTCATATTCAGATGTGTTAACAGAGAAACAACAAAAAAAAATTACACGTTGAATAGCGGTACTCATACAATAACAACAACATGGTATTACGTCTATAATTAACAAATATTTTAACAAGCTTTGGTTTCTTATGTTAACTTTGCTAAATGCACAGGAATAAGTTGTATATTTTCACCATAATATATATATTTATTTACCATCATAATAGACAAGTAGAACCGCACGCAATATTTTTTTACGTAAAAATCTGTAGGGATACTCCTACTACAAATACACAAGAGTATCCGCCTTCTTTTTTATGATTCTCTTGTGAATTGTTGATATTTATATATGTACAGACTACAGAGAACATGTGGATACTTGTATTCAAATAATTACAAAAATTATTTTTTGATTAATACATTATCAACATGAGCAATAAATGGCAGGGTGCGGATATATATAAAAATTAATGGTCAGTCACAAATTAAGAAGAAGAAAAAGAAAGAAACCACTGGGAGCTGAATTGTCTCTCTCTCTCTCTTTTCTCGTTGTACTCGTGGCTTTTTCTTAGATCATCTATGTGAGGTGTATATTTGGTTGAGATAAATTACCTTGTAAAAAAAGTCGTAGATAATTTTTAATGATTATAAATTATGGAGTAATTTTGACGAAGCGACGAGACGATCGATCTTAATGACACTTTCCTTATTACTGCCTACCTACCTGTCACTTGCTTCCCTTTTTTCCTTCCGTCATGTCGTTTGTGTGTGTGTACACTCATATCATTCCATCGTTTCAAGTTTCAATCAAACGCATAATATTATTAATATTGTTATGTATAGAGTAAATTCCACACAGGAGGGTTTTATATAGTAGTGATTCTATGGAATAGTTTAGATTTGTTTTGTTTTTTTTCGCATATGGACATGGACATGTGTATATTATATTCATACTATACATTCTATAAAAAAAATTTACTGAATACATGCATATTTATATAGAGAGTGAAAAATAATAAAAAATATGGTACAGGAGTAACTCGCATTCTCAAAAAACTGTAACATTGATTAGTAGCCTCTCGTATGATTAATGATGTATGACATATAAATATTGTCTTGTGTTTTTATATATGTTGACAAAATAAATTGAATCATTGGTGAACCCATTAGAGTATATAATTATTGTCATAATATTTTTTTTTTATTACAAAACACATACATGTCACAATAAGTATAAATATTCATACCATGTTTTTTGTGTATGTGTATAAGGTACTATTTTTAATTAGCTTTTAGGTATCTTTTGTGAATAGCACAACAACAACAACATGAGTAGTATTTATCACTTGGATATCTGCTACGCACACACATAAATAAATAAATAACAATGTAACACAGAATTGTAAAAAATAAATAAATTATTAACACTTAAATTAAATTACTTATACTGGATTTAATTGAGATTTTTTTTACTCCATGTACTAGTATGAATAAATATTATTTAGAAGACTAAAAAAACAAAGCAAGCTTAGTATAATATAACATTTTTATTTTGTTAAAAACTATTTAGGTACATTTTTTTTCATTCTCTAGGCTAGTATTGATATTATACATATTACATAAAATATTTAGAAATATCTTGTTTGGATATAAACTTGTTCAAAAAATTATTATATCATTTTCTATGTAATAATAATGTAATTTTTGGTATTTTTCTTCTTTCACTTGTTGTCTATTTCTCTATGAGTAGGTATATATTTAGTTGTGTATTTGGAGAAATAGTCAGTTAAGTACAATAGAGAGAGTATTGTTTATAAATGCAGATCTTTTTTTTTGGAAATAATAATAGATAATTAAATTTGAGATTATAATTAAAATAAAAAAAGTAGGTAGGGGATGAAATCTGATCTATGAGTAATAGAAGAGATTTGTTTTTTTTGAAAGAGAGAGAGAACTGTGTCTATAAAGTTCCACTGTCAACGTTTCTTTTATTACTATTGGTACAATGGGGTACATAATTTAACTGGTAATGTTTGTATTGCATCATCGTGTTCAGTATGTAAGTAGTGTAAAGTGTTTTAAAAAAAAGTACTGGTCATCATCTGCATCCTAGTTTGAGAAAAAGTCTAGTAAACTTGAATATAATTTATATGTATGGAGTGGTCGTTTGTTCATAAGGAACACTAACAATGGAGATATTTTACTCATTTGATACACAAAGTGGTCCACCAGTTTGCTTCTTTGTAGAAGTAAGTGCGTTACATTAATTTAAGAGTAGGAACAATAGTCCACTTATGTATATTATACATATGTTGTATAATATGATAAGAAGTCTTCAAAAAAAGTCTTTTTTTAACAGTACAAATCTGTCTACGTACAAAACGATGAGAGAAAATGCCAATATGTGTATTGTAATAGTAGCTATTTGGACAATTTCATGGATGAATGCCTGGGAGCCTTGACGCTCCTGCTGTACTTGCTGTAGTGTGTGTATGTGTGTGTGTGTCGTAAGTAAAAAAAAGTTTGTGTGTGTGATTCATGTCTGTAGTTAGTGCGTAAAGTGCGTTTCTGTCAAGTATCTACGTGTGTCGATATGCCTTGTACTGGATGGTGGTAGATACAATAACATTTTTATTGTGGATTGTGAAGGGATGTAAAAAGAAAGAATAGTAAATGTGAAATGTGTGTGTGTGTGTGTTATATTATGTCATGAAGAATGGAACGGTGAGAAGAAGACGGGGAAATGTTCATAAGTTTTTTGAGGATAGTAATGTATATGTACATCTACATATATTATTGATTAAAAGAAAAAAAATTGTATGTGGAGGGATGGATGCGTTCAAGTGTTTTTTTTCAAAGTTCTTTGAATTGTATATGAAACTTTATACACGTGAAAGAGTGTCGATGACACTCTCGAGAACTTCTCAACCGGAATCTATAGCTCAAGATGAAAGATTTTTCAATCGAATAAAGAGCAAAATAAAATTGTGAGGTAAGGCTCACCGCACTTCTTCTGGTGTCATCATTATGTGTTCCTGAAATATTTGTCCTTTGACTATTGTCATATATCTGTATATATAACACCTATTGGCTTATTGGTTTCATGTCATACAATAAACTAATGTATTGATAGTTTGTTGCTGCAGGAGAGGATTTCATGGCGTGTGTGCGTGTTATTTTATATGAAGGTACTTGAGATACAAAAGTAGTAGCAGTATGTGGGTGTCGTCTTTATTTCTGTTTTTTTTATTCTCTCTCTCTCTCTTCTGTTCATCTCCTTTTTTCCCTTTCCTATTCTCTTCATTTCCCAGGGGTTGTAAGGTTTTTGTGATTTTCAATTTTTGTCGTAAGTCAGTCAGTGTGAATGTCTCATATTGTTGTGTTCTACTATACAATTTTTGTGGTAAAATATGATTTAGTTTCCTACACATGTTCCTTATTTCTTTCTCTTCTTGTTTTTTTTGTAAGATTTGAAACGTTTTCTTTTTTTTCTCTTTTTTTTAAAGAAGTACAAATTATATGTAGTAATGGATTCGATTAAATCGAAAAATTATTTTAAAGAATGTATTTTGTGAGCATTATTTAATATTTAAAGTAATATTTTTTAATTTATCTTACTGTTGTGTTGAAGGACTTATTGCCAAGAAATTAATGTTTTTTGATTGCTGATAGAGAAATATATTTTCTTATTCTTTTTGAAAAAAATGTTTAAAAAGCTTCTAAGACCCATGGAAATGTTATAATATATATTTTTTCAATTGTACAGATATGTACAGATTGCTACGACTATTGTCACTATTACCATACCATAATCCCTTCCCCACCACCATCAGGGCACATATATAAATTATATTAGGTAAGAAAGAGAGAGAGAGAGAGAGAGGAGAGAGAAAAACTGCAATAACCAAGATACTGTTACTTTTGCCCATCTGGTTTCCCATCTAGAGAGCTCACATACCGTGCATAATTTTTTTTTCACTTGGAAAGAGAGGAGCATGCAACTTTATATGGCTAATGGCTATGTACACTGTACACATATTCACACACAAGCATTCAACTAGATAAAAAAAATTAATTGTCGTTGCGGAAAAAGAGAGAGAGATCCACAGGGAGAATACCACAGCCAAAAAATCCCAAAATTATATAATAATTACTAAGACTAAGAGGAGGAGGAGGAGGGAGGGAAAAAGTTGGTTTTTTTCTATATACTATACACATGATATAATAATATTCTTAAAATTATGTAATGTATGATTATGGTCAGTCAGTCAGATTGGCTTTTCGAAGGATTTGTTTCTTGGCCCCCAACAACACAACGTGTAGTGCACACTACAAGCACTTGAGATTTGTGTCTTTTATGTGTAGTACAAATGTGTAAAAAATATGTATATATTATATTATATAATAAATATGTTTGTTGTATACTCCGAAAAAGGATGTCCCGATAACAATAAGGATTGAGAGACATATCGAACGGAATATCAACATATGCTCGTATATAGCCTTATTGTGATTATCACTAGTTTTCTTTGTCACGCTGTTATTTGTTTGTCCATTCCGTCCTTATCATCATCATCATCACAGTCACTCTTTATGTAGTTTCAAAACTATGGGCTATATAGAGTCTTTGAACAGTAGATTTTTGTGGGCTACCTAACAATGAAGTTTTTGTCCATTTGTTGTTTGCAATTCAAGTTTTATATATTATGAGGATAAGATAGTCTGATGGTCTGTCGAACTACTGTTCTTGTTTGCTGTTTTGTAAATTTTTTTTTTCATCTTCTTTTTACTCTTCATACTCTCCATTTTTTAGTATAATGTGATAAATAGTTCTTTTTTTTTACTCCTCCGACGACATTATTTTTTTTTGTACTTGGAGATTTTTGGAGAGTTTAGGTAGATTTTTTTGATAGTGTGTATATGATGTAATGTAGAATGTAAGGGCCATGAAAAAAAATTGAATTTTTGTGTGTGTTTGTGTTTGTTGAGGGACCAAGTTGATCTCTCTGTGTGTCTTAGTACCTCTTGACAAAAATAGTCTGTTGTGGTGTGGGTCGTGCTGCTTGGTGAGGAAGTAATTTTTTACTTCCATCTCTTCGCCGGAGGAAAAGTAGAGCACCTATGATGAGCATAGCAATTTGAATACCTACAACTACAGCCCCTGCTCCTAGTACTGTCGATAAATTGATACAACTTCCCTGTCTCTCAACAGTTTGATGTTCATCATATTCATTTGTATTTGAATTTTGTGATGCTCGTCTACTATTACTATTAGAATTACTATCATAGGTAGAGTCATCTGAGAGTTTACGGTCACGTTTTTTATCAGCACCAAATCGGTCAGAAATATGTATGGAACGAACAAGGAGCATTTCCTCAGCTGGGAGACTGTCACTTTTCAAGTCGGTACTAAGGTCACGTCTCCAACGTCTATTTTTATTGTTGTATTGTAAGTAGTGGAAGTCCTCAAGATCATTGTCAGAAGAAGTCGGCTCACCGTCAGTAGTATTGAGCATACGTCTCTTTCTACGTCCCATTGATGGAATCTCTTGAAGGAGACCAGCTCCGTCTTGTACAGGGCAAATCACAGGTGGACAAGTTGGCAAGCAAGGTGTAACTAAAGCTCGAAATTGAACTGTTTCTGAAGTAGGAAATTTAAAAGCGTCGAAATGAGCTACTAAGGCTTTCTCATGGTCAACAGCTCTGGCTAATGCACCCATGATTCTTTGGTCTGTTGGGCAACCCTCACCATCCAAAAGCATAATTTCAGATCCATCCACTCCATCCATGGCTACAAGTTCTCGGACAAAGATATCGTATGGGCTGTTTGGGTCCATGATGTCAAATCGGAGGGATAATGGATCTCCAACCTAGGGAAAAATTAATGTAGTTATGTAATGTAGTCTCCAGTTAGAATTTTTATTTGACAAAGTTAATTCAATTACATTCAAGAATTGAAATGATGATTTGTTTTAATTAAAAAAAGATAAATATTTGGTACTCACTTGAGCGGCAACAGTAGCTTCACCACGACGATCAGTAACTCTCATGGCTACATTGGGAGAGTCGACAATACTTTCTTGAGCAATGGAATGTTTCAAGTCTCCAATGACGCCAAGATCAACTTCATTTGAGACAGATTTGTTGGTCAGATCATACTGGCAGGCGACGGAGAGTCCCATGTCAGAGGCTGTGACAATTTGATCATGATGTTGAAGAATTACCTATGGTACAAAAGATGAGGGACGACATGAAATTGTGTGGGGTTATTAGAAGCTCATTTGAGGTATAAACAACAAGAAGATTCTACAGAGCGTGAGGAGTACGTTATGTACAAGATATATGTGATAATACTTTGTTTCCAGCATTAAAAAAACCCTCATCTTCATCATCTAATTTCAACACATGCCTCCCTCTCTTTCTTCTCTCATCGTCCAAAAGGAAGGAACGTTACTATGATGATGAATGACTTGGTGTTCATACTGTGAAGATAATTATTCAAGAGCGTGATAATCATCTCTGTGTGTGTTGTACACTACATTAGGAGCCTCTCTCTCTCTCTCAATGAACACATGCTTGTCGCACTAGGGGTGTAGAAAGATTTCTTCCATCCAATCCTATATATCATGAAACATTACATACCGTAATGCTACTATTTTTTTTCTTCTTTCTTTCTTTCTCCAATGTCTCCTTCTACAAAGTCCTACGACTTGCTGTCTGTCTATGTCTATTCTGACAAAGTTTTTTTTTTGTCAGGAGCCTCGGAAGCTTGTGCACAAAAGTAATAATGACTAATGTTGTAATTACTGTCATGTATATATACAAGTTATGAGAGTTGCCAAAAAAAAATTAATTTTTTTTCTCTTGTGTTTACAAACTTGACTAATCTACAAATGATAGTGCTTGATTTCTAACAGCAAAAAATTTTTTTAAAGAAAACTTATCTACGGGAATTTTTTGAGAGAGAGAGAGGAATGGACAAAAAATAAAACCACTATAAACTCTTAACTCTCTGATCTGACTCATAGACCTGTTACATTACATTTGTTACGGTATTTGTATTTTTTTTCATCTTCTTCTGTATTCTGTATGATAGTACTTACTACTTACGTGTACTAGAGAGCGTATTTTGAGTAGAGATTAACAAATCAATTTCTATTCTTCATATTAATTTTTCGTTATCAAATTTATTTATGTAATGTATGCTATAATATTCAATTGTATCTGTAAATTGTCTTGCAATTTATTTAATGTGGTGAAAGATTCTATGGACGTTTGAAAATGAACGAAGATACATATGGGAGGATTTGTAGCCTAGTAGCTATTTTTATTGTAGATTTCAAGAGCACGATCACTAACGTTCCTATATCTGATTTCAATTACTTAAGGATTTGATTGTGTAAAAATAATAATATGATAATGAGCTGTCATAAAGTAATAATAAAAAATAGCCAAAAAATTTATGACTTTTTCTCAGGGGAAGGGTTTGTTTTGTTACTACCTTTACATTTTTTGTGATGGGGATTTGAATTGAATTGAACAGTAGTGTGTGTTGATGGGGATGATAATTAAACTTGTTATTATTATTTTTATTTACCTTCCTACAGATTTTTTAACCTACTTTGTTATGTATGTACTACAACAAAAAAAATATTGAAATAACTTACCTCAGTTGAATATCTTCCCATAGATTCTCTCTGAACACCACATTCCAAGTCTGTGTATGGTAGTCGGAGTACAAATTCTAAAGAGTTGTCAACATCGACGGAACAAGAATTAGGGGCTCCTTTAGCATATAATTTTCCTTGAAAGATTTTGGATGTTCTGACAGTAGCAATCATGTCACCAGCACGACAGTCCACGCTGACATTGTAACAGGCTGAGAGTTCTTTGGTGAGTGCTCCAGGGACGGCAAGGAAGGGGTCACGAATTTGAGTCAATGTTAAAGAGCTGTGATGTGAAAGACGGCATACTTGAGCTCCGGTCGCATTGTAGTCATATGATTGACAACGGAAGGCTGTGTTGAGGCAAAGATTCCTAAAATTGAAAAAAAAAAAGATTTAGCAAACATTAGTTAAGTCTTAATGAGAGATGTGCAATGTATAATATTATCTATCTATTTGTCGGGTAAATTACCCAAGAAAACTGTTAAGTATGATAATAGATGAGAAATATGTACATGGAATGCAATTCTTATGGTTTAAATAATAAATGATACAGTTAGGAAGGATATAAAAGAAATGATTATGATTTTTTTCTTTTTTCGTTTAAATCATAGGCCAAGGGGGTTGAAGCATGACGATATTCCTGAATCATTATATTTATATGCGTTGGTGTTGAAATTTTTTTTGGGTGAAGAATGTGATGATACTTGTACACGGGGATGGTAAAATATATTTTACAGTGGGAAAGTACAGGGTGGTGTATTATTTGATCCGAGACAAAAGTTCAAGTTGAGATTGACGGTTCTGTATCAAACATTGAACTAGGTAATGTAACTACAAGAGAGTGAAATTGTCTATTGAAGGTTAACTGAATGTGTAAGGGTAAGGTGAAGGTTTTTTGCGTAATGTCTAGTCGGATGCATGACTTTAAAACAAAAGTGTGCGTACAGATAGTCGTCGTTCTTAACTAACTCTCACAACTTTTTGGGGTAATGTAGGGGGGCGTGTATCAGGAGTATAATCAAAATGTTGTAGATTAACTTTGTCTCTCAAGCGATGTCTGTCTGTGTATCCAAGACCTACCGCATTTAAATTGTGTCTGAGAAAAATTCTTTTTGGACTGACGTCCATACACTCAAATTGATTTGGCCCACCGTGATTAGAGAATTCTATTTTATTGCATTTGACTGCAATTTATTTTGATGATTTGCGTCTGAATTTAATTTTACTGGATAAAATAACACATATGGATTATTACTGATAAATTAAATGTGCGATACGTTATCAATTTTTTTTCTCTCTTGATTTTGAGAATTTTCACTGAAAAATTTGTAATATTCTACATGATCCATATGAATTGTACACGACAAGACTTAAACTAATGTAGTCTATATAAAAAATTTAGTTATACGTATGATAGTAGCTAGAGCTACTAGTTGTTTTCATTACAGGGAAAAAAATAATATTGGCAAAATTGTGTGAGAGGTGAAGACAAAAAAAGAGGGAGTAAAGGCTGTAATAGTATCATGACTTTCCAAAACTTGTGATTTTGAGTGTATAAAGTTTTTTTTTTGCAAGTCTGAACTTTTCTATAGTTTGATATATTTGTAGACATAAAATATCTATATATATTATAAGAGATTGATATATATAATGAAGTCTATAGTGCTTTTCAAATTGCAAGTAATTCAAGATTAAAGGCGCCATAATTGTAAAATCCTTAATACTTACATTTCAATCTATGCTTGTGTGATTCTCTCCCACAAAAACTAGATGAACAAGTTAAAGTAATTTTTTTTGGTGATGTATAATAGAAGGGTTCCGTACATCAATGTATATATATATAGATGGAAGAGGTACACATAGAGAGATAGATAGAGATGTAAAGATTGTGTGGTTTTTTTCATGAGACGCTACCACTACCACTACCTCTGCATGTTAAAGGTGATGGCATTCATTACAAACTGACCATTACATATCCATATAAAAAAGTACCAAAAGTATTTTTTTTCCAATTCGCCAATTATTATTACTTGAACAAGAAATGAATGACCAGACTCTCACAAGAGAAAGCCTCTCTCTCTCTCTCTGTGTATTATATCATACATTAGAGGAAAAAATGTTGTCGAGAAACCAAATGAGCTGTGAGTGTTGAGAGAGTCAGACAAAGGACAAATGATTGTTTAATGTTGCGGATGTGAATGAGCTTCTACAGTAATTTTTATAGCGAGTACAATGTTCTTCCATGTTTTTTGCAAAAATGTAAATTAAAATTGAAAAGAAATAAAAAGAGAGGAGCTGCTAATAGACAAATTAAATTGAGGATCATCTTTAAAAAGTAATATAAAAAACTACGTATGTAGGTGTACTTACTTGCAATCATGTTCTGAAGCAACGTCTTGGTAAACAGCATCAACAGTCTTGAGGATTTTCCCTTCCAATGGTTTAAAATCACACATTTTGGTGGGATCACTGATACAGTTAGATTCCATGTAGTCGGTCCCATTTTCACCTTCTAGAGAATTCAAAGTTCCCATTGAAAGACGATCCATGTCGGATAAGAAACAGTCACCGGTCACTTTGGTAAACATTGCAGACCTTAAATGGAATAAAAAAGGAAGACAAGTGATATTAAATTACAATGAAGGGACCAAAAAATATTTTTCAATGAATTATATTTATCCTAAATTTCAATTACGGTACATTAAGCTCACATACACAGAGACACAAATGGAATAGTTAAATGACGTATGACCACACTTATTTACAATTAATCTATTCAGACAGAGAGAGAGAAAATGGTAGTCAAATTACGTATAATTTATTAAGATAAAGTATTTGTTGACTAGTTTCTATTTATGGCTTGTGATTGTCTCGTCTCTTGTACATGTTTTGGTTAGACAACTCTCAACCATTCAAAATGTTTACTTGGCATAATAGTCGTAGTACAATTGAATTATGAACTGGGTGTAGGAAATACAAATGTGTCAGCCAGCATCTCTCTCTCTCTCTCTTTAATAAATATATTTATGCTACATAACTGCTTTCTTCCTTCTTTTCTCTCTCTCTCTCTCTACTATTTAAATAAATTTACATTAAAAGTTTTCTATATATTTTCCCCCGTTTAAATAATATCAGTGTTGTTAAAATGTAGCTTATAAAATTCATGCTAGTTAAATTTATATCATTTTCAAGTCGGTTGGTTAATTTTTATATTTGAAGCGAATAATGGATTTTGCCTAGAAAGTTCATGAGCAAATCTGAGGGTTCATGTTAGTAACGTTATTTAATGTATTTTTTTTCGTTTCTTCTTTTATATGAATTGTATTTAAGATTCTATCAACTAGCATTGTGTAATATTTTTTTTAAATTATTATAAAAATTATAACACTCGGAGAGAAGAGACTACAAAAGGAAAGGGGGGAATTGACCAATTTTTTAAGCCTAATATTGACTTTTAAAAGTCTTTGTAAGAGTTAGATGGTAATATGATAAAAATACACGGTGAAGATTAGAATAATTCTCAAATGCTCAAAGAATCATACTCTCTCTCTCTTCTTTTTAATGAGTATTACGAGAGAAGGTAGTAGTTATATGGTACTTTATGCTTTATGGAGGGACAACTTTATATAGCAAGGCAAGGAATTTATTTCGCGTGACGCCCGCATTTTATTCAATTCAATGGCATTTAATTTTAAAGTAAGAACCCTTTTTTGCCTCTATTTTCTTATTTCAAAAGTATACTTAGAGATGAGATGAGTCTTTAAAAAAAACGCCTAAGTGGAACTTACGCATAGGATACTATTTGCCAGCGGAAGTATGAGTAAACTTTGATTAATATCTTGTCTGCAAAAATAAACTGATTCTCTAGGTTTTTTTTGTACATTTAATTCTACGAATGAGCGTGTTAGTCTTGTTAAGTTGAAAAAAATTGAAGAAAGGAAATGAGCATTTCTGTGATCTTATGAAAAATATAGATCATATACAGTAATTAATAAGTATATGACATTGTAAAGGAGAAGAATTGTTGAATATTTAAAAAATGTCTTTTTAACTAATTGTAACCTGTAATTACTAGAGTAAGGGGGGGATGAGTTGAAAGGAGACAAATGTAATGACAAGAGTACAATAAAGTTTATCTAGATAGATACAAAATATGTACACTAGTAGATATTTATTTTAAACTATAAATTGTGGTTTTTTTGTATACCCCACAGGAAGATGCAATACAAGGGGAGATCAAAAAGTAATGATTATGATTTTTTATCTCGGTTCCTTGTAAACCGATCACCAAGATATTTTAGTAAGTTGTACTGGAACTTGTTAGGGGCCCATATAAACATTTTGAAGTTTTGAAACCAATTTTAACGGTTTCAAAAAAAAAAATTCTGAAACCAAAAAACACGCCATTGCTCCGGCGGGTTTTGTTTGAAAACTCAGCTTCCTGCAGGAATTTTCAAATT
>JAQIVZ010002052.1:0-24510 GCA_034700945.1 Arrhopalites spinosus
TAATCCTCCGGTTTTGAAAAATAATTAATCCTTAATCCTAATCAGATTGATTTTTTTCATTAA
Source organism: Arrhopalites spinosus (assembly GCA_034700945.1). Classification (NCBI taxonomy): domain Eukaryota; kingdom Metazoa; phylum Arthropoda; class Collembola; order Symphypleona; family Arrhopalitidae; genus Arrhopalites; species Arrhopalites spinosus. Next base: position 64 of record JAQIVZ010002052.1, read on the forward strand.
TCCGATGAACACTGATTATTACACAAATTCAAAATTTTGAATTATTTAATTTATTTACTGTTTATCAGAACAAAATTATCGTTGTGATAGCATTATCTTTATAATTACTCATCTGTATGAATCACATTTGACATTGTATAGACATTATTTTTTGATTGACATTTTTTGTCCCATTGAATTATACGTAACAAAAACACCTCACCACTGAGGCACTAAACACATCTTCATGGTCAAATTTCTATATGGAATGTACTGGTTTTCAGCACATAAATAAATGTGTAATGTTGCATCATCATTTTAGTCCAGAAATTTTGAGCTCTGGACGGATGAGTCATGCCTTGCTTGTGTATGAGCGTTTAGATACAAAATTATAGTATAGAATACCTAGGACAGAAAAAATGTTTTTTGTGTGATAGCCTTGAAGTCTGATAATGACAGTAATGTAAAGTTAGTTTAAATATTTGCTCCTCATATTAAGACTCATCCTTACATCCATAGCTCGAATACACTGAGAAACACTTTAAAATTTTAGTTTTCAGTGCGACGTTCCTGTGATTGGTATTGTTTTGTGCCTGAACTCCTAAATTAGAGAGAAAATGTGGGCCCAACTTGCATTATTCGTCATCACATTGTACTTTTTGTACACACTAATTAAGCCAAAAATACCGCCAAATTTTCCTCCAGGACCAGCTGCCTATCCATTGGTAGGGTCAATGCCAGCCATGCTCAAATTGGACCCTTCAATTACAGGGGCTATCACCAAAATGGCAGTAATTTATGGCTCTGTGAGTGGAGCATTTTTTGGTAAAAATCGAGCGATTATTGTCTCTGGTTGGAAAACTGTTAAAGAAGTTCTTTCTCGAGATGAATTCAGTGGCCGCCCTTCCTTCTTCTTTTCCGAACATCCCAAATACAAAAAAACACTGGGTATCATGTTCCTCACCAACGATGATTTTTTCAAGACACAGCGACGATTTCAATTACGAGCATTGAGAGATTGGGGATTTGGCAAGACGAGTCTAGAAGGTCTCATTCACTTGGTAATTTTTAAAATTTTTAATTGAGCAACTAAATCTACTTTAATGTAGGTTTAAAATTGATTATTACTAAATAATTTGTATTTTTCGTTTGAAGGAAGTGCAAGAAACTTTTGCTCAGATTGACAAGAAAATTAAAGAAAGTGGAGATGGAATTATTTCCCTTGATGATGCTTTTGGTGTAGGAGTGATCAGTGTCCTTTGGGCGGTTTTGGCAGGTTATAATTTTTAAAAAAATATTCACTCATAATTTTTGTATTTTATGAAGATAAAATAAACTTTTTTTTCTGTCTCCATTTTATTTAGGAGAACCATTTAGTCATGAAGATGAGAAATTGAAGAAATTACTTGCATTAATTTATCGAGCTTTTCGATCCCAAAGCCATGCCACTAATTTGATTAGTGACTATCCATTTTTGAGACATTTGCCATATTTTTCAACCAAATGGGCAGCTTTCATGGAGACAAGGAGATCCACTGAAAAGTTCTTGGAGGTACGTTTTATTTAAATTGTAAATTAGTTTTAAGCAGTGCGTCTTCGCCATTCTAACTTTTGCATTTTTGAATTTAAAGGATGCTATTGATGAGCATCAAAAGACAAGGGATCCGGACAATCCACGAGATTTTATAGACCAGTATCTCAATGAAATTGATACACAAAAAGAAAAACAAGTTCCTGACACGTCCTTCTTCCGTAAATAACTCTTTCTTTATTGAATTACCTACACTGCAAAATATTAATTAAATTGTGTCTATTTTGATTATTAGGTGATCAATTGGTAGCGTCATGTCTTGACATCTTTTCGGCTGGGGCAGAGTCAACGAGTAATTCTATTGCTTACGGAATGCTCTACATGATTCTTTATCCTGAAGTTCAAGAGAAATTATTCGAAGAATTGAGTCGAGTCGTTGGAGAAGACCGTCTACCTTCATACGACGACAAGGCTAGGTTAGCTAAAAAATTTCAGTTCTATCCGTTTGAATTTCATTTAATTATAATCATTAAATTTATTTAGTCTACCTTATGCCGAAGCAGTGCTCAGTGAATTAAGTAGAATCGCATCTATTGCACCTCTAACTGTTCCTCACCAAACCACCAAAAATGCTATCCTAAATGGTTTCTCAATCCCGAAGGTTAGTCACATGTCTAATTAAAATGATGATGATAGATTAAAATGAAATTTCTTAATTGTAGGACACACTTGTCTTTGTAAGTCTTACCTCTGTAAATATGGACCCAAAACTTTGGGAGGAGCCTGAGAAATTTCGACCAGAAAGATTTTTAGATGCAAATGGAAATTATGTCAGGCCAGACCATTTCATTCCATTTGGATTGGGTAATTTTTAATATTATTTATGTAGCTCATTTGATAATTTGCGACAATATTCACCAACTTTGTTTAAAATACAGGTAAACGTATGTGTATGGGAGAATCATTAGCAAGGAGTACTTATTATATTGTAAGTCTACATATTGAAAAATAACTTTCAAAACATAATAATTTAATACAAATCTGAACAGTTTTTCACGTCCATGGTTCAACGTTATCGTATTGAAATGGCTGGATCTGAGAAGCCTACTACTGACCCACTCCCTGGCTTCACCATTGCTCCCACGCCATTCAAAGGAAAACTTACCCTTAGAAATCAAAAGTAGATTGAAAGTACTTAATTTTAATTCACATTTATTTTCCTCGTAACAATACAATGGAATAAATGAGTAGTTTACCATAAAATAGTGTGTAGCCATTGTACCTAACGTGATGCTTGTCATGTGATGACATCACTGCCAAAAAAATTTAGGAAAAAGGAAATCAAAGATGCTCAAAGGAATGTATTAAAATGTATTACTAACCAATTGAATTTTTTTTGGGTGTAATAGAAAGTAAAAACTGCCAAAAGAGTCACTCAGTAAAATTTAGTGAGTAAACAATTTCCCCAACTATGTACATTCTCAATTGACACTTATTAAGGGCGTTAACATATTTGGCTTGAAGACTTGGTAATTGTACAATAAAAATAATTATTACAGGTACTCACAACACAATAAATATTATATTACGTTGAAGACTCGTACTCATAATTTTTGGTGGTTGACAGTATTGTAGTTTTTATTATTAGAAATTCAATATTTTATTTATTCAAAAATTTTAACTTGACAATAAAAACTTTTTTTAACTCAAATCCTGTTTGTACAATGTAAATGGGAATTCACCAATTCTTGTTTTTTAGCTCAGTCATTATATTCAATTTACTTGTGTACATTGACGTGCATAATTGTTGTTGATCCACTACTTTAACAGAGAACAGCGCGGATTTGACTCGCAAATATGAAATTCCCATGATTCCCTTCTTGTTGGATTACTCCTATGCGTTGCATGTAAAGATCTTGACCCAATTCTTTTGTACAAATTCACAACATATGTAACCATTATTAATCGCACAAAAATTATTCTTGCATCATATCCTCACTTTTCACTTTTATTTGACTTGACTTTGAACCTTTGTTCCGCAAGCCTTCTTCATGTAATTCCTCCTTTTTTTAAAAAAATAATTTGATCAAATGACTTTCCATAAAATAATTTTGGATGTGGATGAAAAATAACAAATGCTAGAAAATTGAGTTAAATAAAAATTTTCAATTAAAATTTTGACAATTTGATCAATTTGATAAAAATTCACTGAAAAATTGCTTCATATCATTATTATTCTTTGTCCGTATAATAGCCACACACAGATGAATGATTCACATTTTATTAAAACAATGCCCAATATTTTTTTTGTGTCCTCACAGTGGGACCATGTCTCTAGTCTTGGATAAAAATCAAGCCATCAAAGCAAAGCTAAATTAATTAACTTGAACTTGCGGAATGTAACATAGAAATTATTATTGGGAGGAAGATTACTCATGATTGACCACAATCATTTTTGTAAGGTCATTGATCTTTGCAATTGTAACATTTTTAAAAGTCCGTTTTTAATTAACTGTAAAATAAATAAATTAAAATTATATTACTCTTTTATTTCAACACCAAGTTTCCTGGAGAATGAAAAAAAAATTGAAAATGTACAAGAATTTCCTACCTGACCCATACTAATTAAGGGAGGAGATGAAGAAGACAAAAGTTTGGGCTTCACAGGTGGTGTGTGTCTTTTGAATGCCTTGAAGCCATAATGAGAATGGCATGGAAAATTTCTCTTTGATTAAAAATTTAAAATGGTTAAAACTGTGATTTATGAGGGAGGATTAAAAAGTATGGATAAATTAATAGAGAGAATAATAAATATGATGGATGGATGATTGAGATTTATAATTTATAGGATTCGGAAGAAAGAAAAATGAGGACATTTTTATCATTTAAATTTATTACGCTACAAGATTATCTTTCAATTTTTTTTCAGTACTTACTGTTACACTGTACATTTTTATGAGCATGACAATGAAAATAAATATAATTTTTTGGGGTGTCCATGCATCAAAAGTTTACAAGTAAGGAGTCATTCATGTAAAAGGATTTCGTTTCGTCTTTGTCATGAAAAAGGATGAAATTAGACACGTGTATCTTGTCTACTCCTCATTGACTACCAATGGAAGCTTGACTTACAAGCTTAACAAAAAAGTGAACAAAAGACACCGTCTGTTACATTATGAATTCATATTTATCCATTGAGAAAACTATATCGAAAGTAAAATGTAGAATACCGTCAAGAAATTATTATTATTATTATTATTCCAAAGAACCAAATTAGATTCAATTCCAATTGCAAAGAGTAGACTTAAAAGTAAATATTGCAAAAAATAAATAATCTTGCCCGCTCTCATTTTATCCTTATCTTTATTCTTACAGTCAGAGTCTATTCTTCTCTCTCTTTATTTTTGCAAAGGAAAGTCTTGATTAGTCTTGAAAACATTTCACGAGACTCACGATGAATCTCCATTTTTTTCCTTTAACTAAACCTTCATGCCTCATACACAGACAGACAAGCATGATTTTTATGTACGACTGACTATGAGACCAAAAGGAAAAAAGACAAAAAACCATACAAAATCTCATTCAACAACATTGAAGATAAAGGAAATTGGAAAATAATCCTGATTGAAAAAATTAAAATTACAATGACATTTTACACGTAATAATCTTGATTACACAACCCCCTCATCCCGCATCCTCCTCAAAAATTTCGTGTTCTATCTGTACATATAATAGAGACAACCACAAAGACTTGAACTAGTTTTTTTAAAACCAAAATATAATTTGGAACAATAAAATTAAAGGGAAAAGTACACACCAGAAAAGTTTCTTTTATCAAATAATCTTCAATTAAGTAATATTATTCTCTCTCTCTCCTATTAAATGTAGAGCACGAATGAACATTTAAATTTTGATCAATAAAAAGATTACTCAATAAATAATTTGAGTGTATTAAATAAAGGAGAGATATAGTGCAGAAAGATAAAAGAAAAAAGAAAGAAATTTTGTCGTACTTTTTTATTTATTTGAATTGATCCAATTTTATTTGTAAAAGTTAAGACCCTGATTCCTTGATTTTTGTTTTAAGTCCATAAATGTTTTTAAAGTAATTTACATGATATTGAATAAGAGAAATTTTAATAAATGATGAAATTCTTATTATACAATTTTAAAACTTGTTTGTTAACTTGGAAAAGTGAACCAAGCATTTAGTCTCATTTAAAGAAATAAAAGAGAGAATAGAAGAAAAAGAGTCAAACTGTGTGAGCTGTTACATTTAAGGTAAGTCGTTTTTCAACTTTTATCAAGCTGTTACATTCTAACACTATGAATATTTATATGTAGATATTTGTGTACAAAAAAAAGTCAACAAGGAAGAAAAGGATAGTAAAAAATAGTACAGTAGGGTCATGGGATGTTTTTTGAAGTTAACTGTAACAAGAAACGAAGATAGAAAAAGTATTCAACATTTTTTTTTATTCTATTATCAAAGACTACCTGAATAGAGTTCATAAGTACACAAATTTATAATGGAGATAGTAAACGACCATTTCAATTTCAATTGTCCATGCCGTCCCATTAAAAAAAAAGATTCCATTTCTATTCTTGAAGCTTGTTAAGCTTCCCCTTTATCAACATGGGCTAACTGTGTAATGTAGTCTAGTCTTTTATTTTTTTTGCATAGAATTGAGTCTACGTGATGTGTGACAATTAAAGGATGAAGCATTTAACACACACAGAGACATTCTTCCTCTGGCCATGTCACTGCTCACAATGAATATGCAATTTAAACAATTTTTACATAATCCCCCACTTCTTTTTTCTCTCCACACACAATCACAATCAACAATGGAAACTTTGCCTTTCTTTCTTTTTTTTGACTCTTCCTTTTTTTGAAATTATAAAAAAAAAAGAAAAAATTCGTAGAATTTTTAGCCTCAAAAAAAGGAATAATAATAAAAAAAGAAGACTGACCACAATTTAGTCAATATAATTAGAAATTATTGTGGTTAGGGAGTGTTAGAATTAGTGGGGAGATATTAGGAGAATACAAAGGAGAGAGAATGAATGAAGAGACAAGGGGTTGTCAAAAGAGTCGCCATAAATAAAGTGATTTTAGTGGACATGAGGATTTGGGATTTGATCTCCACACGGCTACTGAACGGGAGTCTCATAGAATCATAAATCATGTACTTAAAAATATCCCCTCTCTCTCTCTCTCTCTCCACAGAATTCTCACAGTGAACAAAGATGAGTAGCGATTCCGGAGGAGACATCCGTCAACGTCTTGAGACAAGGTATGCCTCATCAGAACAAATGAAAGTTAAAATCGTTGAGCTTATGGTCGCATCATTGGATTAGTAATAAGAATCTTGAACAATTTATCCTCGTGTATACAACTCTATAGGTTAATGTCTATAGTTATTCTTATCGTTTTATGAATTCCAACGATGCATGAGCTTCAAAACTCTATACTTGTTTGAACAACAAACAAACAACTACGAGTTTGGAAACGTGACAGAGCTGAGATTGAGATAGTCATGAAGATATGCAAAAAAAGAAGGAACATGATTTTCAAACAAAAATAAGGAAAGTATTTTTTTCTTCCTCTTTTGTTTTTTTATAAACTCACAAAAATCAATGTAATCTATCTACTATTAACTTTTGTAGAGTCTAGAGAAAAAAAACAATATAAATAATGTGAGAAATAAAGATTACACAAAAAGAGTTCATTTTTCAATTTCTACAAAGTAATTCAAACTGTATATAAAATTTGTCTCTTGTATAATTATTGTAGTATGCTTGGAGTAAATTTGTAAAAGTATAATAATAAAAAGGTGATTATCTCGACAATTCTGTTCACACAAGGCACGTAAATAGTAGTTACGTGTCTTATCTTAATTAAATTAAATTAAATTAATTGTAATGGAAAATGGGATAATCTAAGAAGTCAAGGGGGGTGAATTATTTAGTTTTTTAAGTTAAATGTAACGGAGCGTACATTTGTCATAATGAACGTGTGAGCTTCAATTAAATTTCTCGGCCTTGGTTTTTTTTCTGTCTTGACAGAGACTGAGGTTGTTAACATGAGCACAGCATTTGATGAGTTTTGTGATAATTTATAAAGAGAAAATAAAAGTTCTTTTTTTTTAAAAAAAACATCAAATTGAACGACACAATAGAGAAGGCCGGAAGGAAGGTAAAAAAATGTGTACATTTTTTACTTACGGAGCATATTGTATATGTGCCATTAACCTAGTCTGGGGAAGAATAATGACAAAATTCATATAATATGACTTGACGTCAAGTGTATCCTCATGGAGGGAAAATAAAAAAAGGAAACGGTGAAAAATTTTGAGAAAAGAAGAGAGAGAAGAAATTAAGGTAAAATATAGAATAATATATTAAGAATATGAATAAATAATAAGTAGGCATGCACATTGTGCGAAAGTTTTTATGAGAGTGTTGAGGAGACGGAGAGACAGGTGACAGAAAACAATTTTATGTTCATCCACCTACCACTCATTAGCATGTAAGAATAGCTAACTAAAATTGATATCTACGTATACACCTCTAATAAATATGTGTCTACATATTTGTGTACCTCCATCTTATTATAGACCTCCATAATTACGCAATGAATACAGAGTGAGGGGATGATTTGACCCTACCCCTTCGTACGGGCTATTGTAATGGAATGGACACTCAAATTGTTCAAGTTCCCCACCTTAACACTATCAACATCTCGTCAGAGACTAGAAAGAGAGATGAGAATTTTATTTTTACTATTGACACATGTACAGTTTCATACAACTTGGAATATTCAAGAGAGAGAGAGAGGGAAGTCCTACGACAACAAAACTACCTTTCATAAATATTTTAAATGCTCCTTTTAAATTAATGGGAGAGGCGGTCAGTGTGTACAAAGTGCAGTCTCCTCAATTTCTTATGAGAATAAATCTTGAATTTTTTCTGAGCGGCTTTTCCTCAGTTGATGAATGACGGAAATATTCTCATCCCTCTAGAATATTCATAGCCATCATATAATATGATGGCCAACACTGGGCTAAATATTTTACAACAACTTTTACTCGCATCCAAGTGAAACAAAATATTTCTTTGACTCTCCACCATTTTTTTTACCTCTCTTTGTTGGTGTAACGGTGACTTGAGTGGAACACGAATTCTGCAGTGTTAAGTTAAGTTAGAAAAAAAGAAGGAGAGGAGTGAAAGAATTGTCGACTTGGAGTTGTAAAAAAATATTATTTTTTTGCCTACCTTATTAATATTTAGAAGTAAAAACTATAGGGGAGGGAGGAAAGAGTGTGTGCATAATATTAAATGTGTGTCTATATAAAGTGAGAGTGCGAGCTGGGCCATAATTACTCTGCTAATGTCTACCTACATTCATTGAACATAGACGGAAGGTTCCCCCCTTCATATCTGTATACATTTCTAAATTCTCTCTCTCTTTTTTTGTACATGTATAATTTGTATGCATGCAAAAATGGACAGTCCCCCCTCTTTAACTAAAAAACATGTTCATGTTCACAAGTGAAGGAAATAAATTTTGTGGGTCTTTGAGGGTACACACACAAGAGACGACTACTAGACGAGACATTGCTCCAGGTGTATCTGTACATAGTGAAGAAGAGAGACACACACAAATACAATTTATTTTATTATAATTTAACTATGTGTGGACTCACCAAAGCTTGTTGTAGTGAGGATTCAAGTTGAAGAGCAATGAGACCAACTTTAGTCATCATACTACAGTAAATATTTACCTTTTTCTTCTTCATCTGTCTTCCTCCACTTTTTCATCATTCCTACCACCTCATCCTCACTACTACTCCTCTTTTTTTCCCAATCTTTTACTAAAGGAAAAATGTGAGAAGAAATTCATCGTCATCGTCATTGTCAGTGAAATCCATAGAGGCACATCAAGTAGTGTCTCTCCTATACAAAATTAGGGGTACAAGAAGCTTTTACTGAATTTTTTTTTTGCAACCAACATTAAACATTATAGTCTGTTACAAACTACCCTTTGGTTCATCATCTTGTGCTCTCCTCTCCCTTTTTGATTTTTCCTTCAATTCTTTTGCTGACTAATTAGGCCTTTGCGATTGTTCTCAATTTGTCACTCTACTCTCAGTCTCAAATGTCACGTGCCCCCAGTCACTCTTGTCACCAGAGCTAGTGAAAAAAAAAGTTTTGTGAAAAGTAAAATCAGATTACAGAAATCGAAATTGGTGCCTCTCTCTCTCTTTTGGATATACAAAATATATATCTCTGTATAATTACAAATCTAGATCAATTGTTGAGTGACAACCCAGCGGTCCGTTCACATGAAATCTTTACTCCAGTTTTCTTAAATGTGCGTTTTATAAAATTGGAAGAGTCTCATCCCAAAAGATAATTCCCACACGAGACCCATTTTTGAGTGAAATGAGAGATTAAATTATTTGTGAAAAATGTATCACCCATTCCAATCCCAATTACACTGGTCATTACATAAACAACAAGTTTGACTCACCACTAACAAGAATGGCGAGGCAAGGGATGTGATAAGAGTGGCCATATATAATTCAATTTTTTATTAATCATGTGCGATGTGTGACTTGGTAGTGTTGTTATGTTGTGTGTGATGTGATGTGAAGGGAGTTTAGGGCATAGTCAAGTCTATATAATTTTAATGATTGGAATGATGACTAGGAGCAGTCGGTTGGCTTCAAGTCGGAAATCATGTAAAATTAAAATCAAAACTTGTTTTGTCTCGAACTGTTACAAACTACATAGGAAATAGTGATGCGAAAGTTTTTTTCCATTTATCCAAATCGACAAATCCTCATCATCTACATTTTATCTACAATTCAATTCATCCACGTGCTACAAATCTTCACAATGTTCATTAACCACTTGGAGGACTTACAAGAATTAGAATAAGAGTTTGTGTGGAATTATATAAGTGTTTTTATTCTTTTCGATTATTTATTCAAATATAAAAATGGATTTGGCCCTATCCGGGATTCATGTGGGAGTTAATGCCGGTGTCATGGCATTGTCAAGTTGGTTCCTTCCATTGTTGTACGGAGCCCTTGGAGCCATCCCATCTCTTCTCACTCTGTACACAGATTTTGAGAAGTCACAAGACTTACTCCACGTTCCTTTTCGTGATAATAAACATGTCTACGATTTTATTGTGGGTAGGTCATCCTCAATTTTTTTTTATATAATATCTGTACAAATTATAAAAGTAATTATTTTTAGTCATTATAATTTTAATTTGCCTCAAAATAATTTTCTGGTAATATATTTGCACACACACACACGCATATAGTCGAAAATTCGACCTTAGAGGGAATAAGAATAGATATGGGGGTTAATTGTTGTTGATTATGATCAAATCTCATTAAATATTTGACTACACAAATGACACGAAGACGGTACATAATGAATGAAGGAATTATAAATACGTTGACGAAAGTTGGAAGGAGGGGGGATACATATCGTTTGTATTATGACCAACTAATTGGTTTCCTGTGGTGACTTTTATACGTTCGTCAAAAGAAGTAATGAAAGTGAATTTTATTTGGAAAGAGTCGAGTGAATGAACGGTAATGTATGCTCCAAGTCATCTGAGGTCTCTCTCTCTCTCTCTATCTGTGCCAACAAATTATCTTTATGTCTTATGTTTCATGCAGATGAGAGAGAGAGATTCCTCATGTGTACACCTTGTGCACAATTTCCCCCATTACTCATACCAGCGTACATACTTTTTTACCTTAGTAGGCTATAAGCAAACATTTTTTGAAGGTAAATCACCAGCCCAATTGTTCTTCTTGTCTCAATCTTCCCTTTAATCATTGACTATTTCATATTTGAGGGCTAAACAAAATAAATGAATTTTTTTTTCTCCTAAAATGCTTAATCATCTTGATTGAACAAGGATGAAAATGGAAGGAGGAAGAAGAGCTGTCAAGAAAATACTAAATAATTTGGCAAAATGTGTTGAGTGTACAAAAGGAAGATGAAAGATGGTGAAGAGGTGTGCACAGTATATGACTATATTAAAAAAAAGAATTATTTATTTATTATATGTAATGAGGATTCGGTAGTAAAATTACATTTAAATGTATGACAACAAGTTAAAGAAAGTCTCAACGTAAATATATTTATACAGACATTAAATGAGTGACCATCTCATAAAAATCTTGACAATGTCTTACAAATTATTTTTTTTGTGAGTGGAGGGTGAGGTTTACATGAATTTTTTATGGCAAGTGGGATTTTGACTCTAAAATTAAAAATTAAAAATTCTTTTATTTTCTCTTTAATTTTCTCATTTAAAGTGGGGGCCGGGAGTGCCGGTGCAGTCGTTGCGAATCGATTAAGTGCTCACTTTAATGTCCTGCTACTTGAAAGGTACTAAATGACCATATAAATTAATTAAAAATATGATTATTCAAGTGGAACAATTAGCCTAAATATTTTATTCAAATTTAAATGTGTCCACAAAAATCAATCCTATTTTCACATTTTAAGGGGAGGGGAGCCACACCCCTTAAGTGCCATACCTGGTTTAGCCACAATATTATTAAATTATCCTGAAGTCGACTATATGTACCGAACTGTCCCCCAAACTCATTCATGTTTATCTTTAAATAATCAGGTAAGTTAATTATTTTACAAATCACTGCACATAGAACTGCATAAAATAATTACAATTTTTACATGATGATTTTCAGCAAAGTTCTTGGTCTAGAGGGAAAGGATTAGGGGGGTCATCGAATTTGAATCTGATGGTTTATTTACGTGGTCATCCACGAGACTATGATAACTGGGCTAATATTACTCAAGACAGTCGGTGGAGTTATGAGAATGTTGTCCCATTCTTCAAAAAGTCTGAAGATTATTGTTTTCAATGTGAAGAGAATGCGAATGACGTTGTGGAACGTAAGATTTTTGAGCATCTCAATCTCAACTTTAAATTTTTTTTACATCGAGTACAATGGAAAATTTTTGCACAGTTTAATGTGATGATATACTTTTCAGCATTCTTCCATAGAAGAGGAGGTCCTTTAACTGTTGGAAAGCCTTCTTATAATCCTTTGGTTGAAGAATTTTTACAAGGAGCTGAATGGAATGGAATTCCTCGAGTGGATTTAAATGGTCCTTACAGAGAAGGTAAGTACCATTACAAGATTACATTTAAACTATGTATTTTTCCATTTCAATTCAAAGTCAAATGGGTCATCAATTTTTTTTTCTCTTACTCTTGAAAATTAGGAGCAGCTGGTGTGACGTATTCACAGAGACGTGGTCGTCGCTGGAGTACTTATAGAGGTTTATTTTTTATTTTTAAAAAAATCTAATATGAGTTTTCATTTTACCATTAAATTGTGCATAATTTCTAATTGTATATTATTATTTTTTTCCACAAAAAAACGAAGCCTTTATAAGGCCCATTAAGAAAAGAAAAAGTCTGACGATTCATAAACATTCCAGAGTTTATAAAGTAAGTGCATACCTTTGTGAACTGTATCTATTGTATATAAGAAGAAATGGTCAGAGATTGTTAATTTTGGAACAATTTCAGATTTTAATGCGAGGAGAGAACAATGAAGCATATGGTGTGGAGTATGAAAGACATGGGAAACGTAGAGTAGCACTGGCAACAAAGGAAGTCATTCTAAGTGCCGGGTCCTTAGACTCAGCAAAACTTTTAATGTTGTCTGGAATTGGACCTCGAGATCATTTACAAGCTTTAGGAGTGAGTTAATTAATTCAATTTTGTACTTATCTTGTGTAATTGGTTGAAATTAACATTGAATTTTATTGGGATACAGATCAAAGTACGAGTGAATGCTCCAGTGGGTCAAAATTTACAAGATCACATTGGCACATTTCCAGGCCCATTTCTTATTGATGCACCAGAGTCATTTATAGTTGAGCGAGATGTGGATGCTCTAAATGTGAAAGTAATTTCATCAAAATTTATTTTTAAACTTTCGTATGCCCTTAAAATTGTTATGATATGAAAAGGAAGAGAGAATTATATTAATGGCTACAATTTTCTCAGTTGAAACTCTAAATAACAGAAAATATACTTTAATTAATTAATAATTATATTTGATTTTCAGTCCTTTTTGTTAAATGGGACTGGGACATTGACCCAGACGGGGATCAATGCGAATGCATTCTTTGCCTCATATCGTGCCCACGCAGCAGGGGAAGCAGGTTGGCCAGACACACAATGGATGTTTTTAGGAATTGGGAATGGTTTAACATTAGCCAGAGACTTTTCCCATGCTTTTAATGTACGTGAAGATGTCCTCACAAGATTCCTTGACCCAGTCAAGGGAAGAGATGCCTTCCAAATTACTGTCATGTTAAGTCGACCAAAACAACGGGGTGAATTGTTTCTGAGTTCACCCGACTATCGGGATGATTTAATTTTAAATCCACGCTACTTTGAAGACCCAAGTACGGAAGATATTCGTGTGATGGTGGAAGGGGTCAAGAGGGCAGTGTATGTGTCAGAAAATGCCCCAAGTTTTAGACGCTTAAACTCAAGACTATCCCCAGTTCCATTCCCTCCTTGTGCCCATTTAGAATTTCGTAGTGATGTCTACTGGGAGTGTTTTGTGAGACATTATTCTGTCTCCATTTATCATTATTCTGGGACAGCTGCGATGGGACCAAGGGGCTCTCCTCATGCTGTCTGTGACCCTGAATTGAGAGTCATTGGGACAAAACGACTTCGAGTCATTGATGCGAGCATCATGCCCACCGTTGTCACTGTAAACACTAATGGGGCCACCATTATGATTGGTGAACGGGGAGTTCAATTTGTGCTTAATACTTGGCTTCCCAAACCTTATTATAATGACCTCTACAATCAATACTATAAATGACCAATTTAAATTAAATTCCCTAATTTTATATGGACAGGTGAGATGACCAGAATTTTATTAAGTTCTGAAACAACAGAAGTTCTGTTTATTTATGTTAGATATTGTGATATATATTTTTTCAAGCAGTGTAGATCATCACGAAAAATGCTTACTAGAGTAGTAAAAAAATAATAATTGATGATGAATCTAATTAATTAACAAATGATACGGTAAACAAAATGAGTTCCTATTAAAATGTTTATTTAATCTCGGATTGTCTTACTCGTTCAGTGTGTCTCATCCTCACAAATTAATCAATATTGACTAATTATAAATAATAAATTCTACACATACTTAACCTGAGATTAATTAAATGTTGATAATGTGAATGTCTGTAGTTAATGGGTGATGAATGATAAATGTAAAATATTATTTTCTGCAAAGAAAAAGAGAGTCTGTGAAGTATATTAAAATAATGGTTAGTTTAGTACGCTTCAAATAAATGTGAAATGTTACTTTGTATACCGGTGAGTATTAGCTTTGATGAATCAATAATGATACTATCCATGTATGATTATTTTTATTGGAATGAAAAAAACTTCACATGTTTATTGTTGTTGTGTCATTTAAAACTAATTGTGATCATATCTTGTAATAAGTTAATGTTATTACTCTGAAGAGAATCATTCAATGGAAAGTGGAGTGAGCAGTTCATTGTAAAATCAGTGCTCTCAGCCAGCCTTATTACCTGTACAACAAATATACCTGTCCATTCATAAGTATAATGAATGAGAAACAAATTTAGCGTCATTGTATAAGTAGTAAAAGTAAAACCAAAGAAACATTTAATTATTTTATTTTTTTTGTCTTAGTGTTAGTCTTAATACCTTTATTTTCTTGTTGTAAACTTTACTCTACATTTTTATCTTGATCATAGTCCTATATCTAAATTTTTTGTCTT
This sequence comes from Arrhopalites spinosus, assembly GCA_034700945.1. Taxonomy (NCBI): domain Eukaryota; kingdom Metazoa; phylum Arthropoda; class Collembola; order Symphypleona; family Arrhopalitidae; genus Arrhopalites; species Arrhopalites spinosus. The sequence goes on from JAQIVZ010002052.1 coordinate 15,431, forward strand.
ATAACTTTTATTTTGACAATCAGTGTTCTTTGTATGAAAGGATTTTATTTTCTACAGACCTATGGAAATGTTTTCTGTATATATGTATTATAAAGTATGTTAATATATTATGTATATGATATTGTGATTTATAATAATTATTTTGACAAGCATTCGTGCAAAGGAAACCAAGAAATGTGAAAAAGGAGGAATTTACATGGGAGATCATTGCTGCTGACTGAATTGGGGATGGACTAAATCTCTTGACATTTTTGAATGGGTGCATAACTCAAAGTCAACAATAAAAAGTCTTGTTCTTCTTCTCCTTTCATTTTTATTATTCTGAATATGATCAAAATTACAAGTTGTAGAATAATTATATTCTAATCTCTCAAAAAGTCTCAGGTGTACGGCAAGACTACTTATATATTCAAGAAAGAGGTACAAACAAAATAAATATAAAGAGGGAATAAAGATAGAAAGATACAAATATACTGCTGACCAAAAATTATTGTATTATGTCTATGGTCAATCATGTGTATGGTCAAAGAAAAAGAGAGAAGAACAAGTAAAAAAAAATAATAATAATTTTATTCAAATGAGAAATAAATGGGATATCATCATGATTGCAATATATGAATGAATATCAACAACTGACTGTAAAAATTCTCAAGCTATACAATACTTTTATTTTTTTCCTTTTCATTTTCCATTTTGTCCCTACTATTTACCAAATTCAATGCTCGACAATGACAATTATTACAGTCGAGTAGGATACATGTTATTTATTCTTGAATGTAACTTAACTCTGGGTACTATAAAATTTCCCTTATGGCATGCATAATGTAGCATTGCATATGCATATTAGTTAAAGAATAATGGAGATATATAATTATAAGAAAAGAAACAAAAAAACATTTGTTTAAACTATAATTCTTTTCTACCGTCTATGGTGTACGTGTACACCTGTAATAAGTAAGGTACTTATTGTATATGTAAGAATACGGAATTAGAATTCTTAAATGTGAAATACAAAGTGCGTACACAAAAAAGAGAAGCCGATGGCAAAGATTAAATTACTAGACAAATAATGTATAGTGCTATTAACTTTCTAGCGAGAAATCATCATTATCTGCTCATTGTACATAGACCGTGGAGTTATAGTGTACAGGGGAGAGATGGATGGACAGACAAATTAAGGAGATTTGACGACACTCCAAATTTCATGTTACTTTTTTAATTCTCTTAAGTCAAGTTCAAGTTACCTCCACTTTCTCAAATTCCCACTGTTAAAGTCTACGGAGATATATTATAATCTTATATCATAACTAAACTAAGAAAATTAATTGGCACTAGAAATTCACACCATCTCAATTACACCCCCCTTACAATTTATGACTCAGAAGCACAGCTCGGGCAATTAAGGCATTACCTCAAACCGTCAACATGACAGTAACAATACTAATCATCACTATGTCTGTAGTTAAATCAACACGAAAGCATGCTTACAAATTTTGCATAGTCATATCTTAAATTGTCATTAGACAACAGGTATACACAAGATGTAGATGATGGTTTCATTGTTTGTATTTTATACAATGAAAAGTATAGTAGACAAAAAAAACACTTTTTTAAATATGATTCCACTTTCTTGTATTATTAGTCACCTTCAAGGCAAGACAACATTAAGAAGAAAATGAAATATTGAAGGAAATCCACTGTCATTTTCTTTACCGGCACCTTGTCCCCTGTCGACCCCTGTAAAATAAAATGAATATTTATTCTTACTAAACAAGAAATGCAGATTTTTTAGTGAAATTACGATTTTTTAACATCAATACATAGCATACTTTCCCATTTATTGTTAAGAATTTTATTGTCATCGTATTGACAATCAGATGAACTCAATCCAATGCCGTTGTGACTGTGGATTCCATTGCTGGCCAGTACTCTCCTCGTTGATTCACAACAGTGACACTAAAAAACATGGAGTGCATGACATTTTATTCATGCTGACAATAAAAAAATCAGGTTTCTTGTAGCTCACAGAAAACGGAAAAGTCCTTCGTCACCATTAGGAAGCCAAGTCAAAACGACAGATGAAATAGACTCAGAATTCGGAATGAGTACTTGAATTGCATTCTAAATTTTTTTGAATATTTTTAAACTGAAAAATAACTAAAAAAAATCAGTTGTTTTGCAAAAGAGATATCTATTTACCCTGTGCTGATAATCACAGCATACAATTTTAGTATTCACATCAGGGATAAATCGTCCCAGATATGCTCCTAATTTCTTGTTTGCGTCGTAGGTACGGGCAGTCACATAAATATCTTGAATGAATGTTTGTTTGTCCGTGGCAGTAATTGTAACTAGTAAATATTCTTGTACAATTAATCTACAAAATTTACAATTAATTTAAATGTCTCCCTCACCATTGATGGCATTTGAACTATTAAACTGAAAAGTGGAGATGCTAAACGGTGGACTAGATTTTTGAGGAGCTTTCTTTTCCAAGTAATGTGGGGTCATTTTCAGATCACACCACGTTGGTATTTTAATTGTTGGATGTCTCGATTGTCCACTCTTGAGAAATTTTGGTAGTATTTTATAGGGGACACATCCCTCTGGACTATGGTGCTGTTCAGCATTATCATGGTCAGGGGTATGTTTGATGAAACGGGGGGTGGGTCGAAACCAACTTCGAGTAATACACAATGTCAATTGATTAAATAAAATGAGAATTATTATTATGGGGAATTTTTTTCTAGCCATCATTTGACACTCTCTTTGTATGTTAAATTGAATTTTTGTGAGTATGAAAGTTACTTAGGAGTAAAGCTTGAAATAAATATGTTGCTCTACAAACTAGTCATTAAAATATTTTAACAATACAGCCATTAGTCCTGCAGTTTCATTGCTTTTGAAAAGTGCTTGATACTATGAAATTTATATGCGTAGACACAAACACAATTTTAGTTACACATGGTGGTATAAAGATGAAGAAATTGTATCCAAACAAGAAAAAATTAACGTTAATCCTTTTTATATACTATAGTCGATAGCACAACAAATATATATAAAATTTATACCATTGCATGATATATTCTTCTCATAACGATAGTAAAATATACAGTGAAGGCAAAATGTTGACAAAAAATCAAATTAACAAAAAAAAAGTACTGTCAAAAATATTGAAATGAATTATTCCTAGTCCGACAATACATAGTCCATCACTTCATCTTGTGCATCGTCATCATTATCTTGAAATATTTTCTTTGATTTCTTTCCAGTTTTCTTCTTTTTAATTTTCTTGGTCACAACTTTTTTATCCTCCTCCTCTTCATCATCATCGTCATCAACTTCGGAGTGTTTTCTTTTAGCTTTACCATTTACTGCTTTACCATTTAACACTTTTGACTTCTTCACTGTTGGTTTTTCTTGTTTCTCTTCCAATTTCGTCTCGATGTCACTCTCATCATCGTCTGAATCATCAGCAAATAGTGGACCAGAAACTTTCGTAGCAGCCTTCCCCTTCTTTTTCTTTCCAGCAGATGCTTTTGGTATAAGTTTTTCTTCTTTTGTCTCTAATGTCTTCTTTTTTAATTTAGCAGATGCCCTTTTATTCACCTTGAAATATTCTTCCGCAAATGGTAATAATGGTGGTGGAGCTTTGGCAGTCTCCATTTCAACACGAAGAATTTGTAAAGTTTTCTGATCCGACAGAGACACTTGACCCTTTTCTAATGCCTTGTCACGAAATGATTTGATGTAGGTACTATTTTCTCCAATCTGAACAAACATAAAATAAAAAAGGTCAAATGATATTAATTTTGAGTGTGCAAGCCTTCAAATAAAGTATATCTACCAGTATTCACAATACAATAAATATTTAACTTTTTGACTGAATCTATTAAAAGAACAAACCTTGTCAAGCAATGTTTTATATTTCCTTGAAACTTCCCCATTTTTACATTCTTTCTTGAGAAAACGCTTCAACTGGATGACAGTAGGACACACAACTTCAGGGAAGGCCAAGTCAGTCGCAATGGCTGTACAAGCTCCAAGAATACACTCATAAGCATTTTCGGATACAGCTTTTAAATATCCACTCTCCGCTACATCTGCTTTGAGACAACATAATAAATCCAGAGGACGAACGGAAAACTTGGATACTGATTTGGCGCTGAAATCCGTCAGATGTAAAATCTACACAAAAAAAATTATATGATGTTACAAATTCATGTTTAGAAAATAAGCAGAAAAAATTAGTCACTCAAATTTTTTCATCGTGAAAATAAAATTAAAAAAAGATGATTATTACCTCCATTATCAAAGGTAGAACTGGAATGAAAGTTTTAGTTTTCTCTTGCAAATTAATGAGCATTCGGACAATATGAAATCTAAGAGGGATAAATTTCTTTGAGGGAATTAGTTTTATAGTTCCCAAACAAATCTGCAATAAAATAAACACAACAAACTTTAATTTTCTTGAATCAAATTAGGAGATAAAAAACATTGATTGTCCGTCCCCTCAATGATACTTTTCATACAAAATAAAATTGTTTATAAATCTTTATATAAAATTCTGATTACTTGAACAAGAGGATATATGAGTAGATTAAGGTTACTGTCTCCAAGGCTGGCTGCCTGGGCTAAAAGATCTGCCCATAGATGAACAGAATGAACAAACTGCCAGGAATAGACGATACGAGAGGCTTCCGTCTTGGTTTGCTTTGATTGAGGGCCCGCACCAGTTCCAGCTGTGACTGCATTTCTTAAATGAATTGCCAATTGGCGAATAAATGGAAAAGCAATAGGATAAGCCACGGGTGTGTCCAAGAGATAAATTTCTACAAGACTGCTTCTCATAAAATTTACAGCTGGCCAAGTGTTCACTGAAGTAAATTTGCTATTTGCCACGTAAGCAATATACATTTGCTGAAAATGAATCAATTCACACAATAAATATTTTTTGTACAAGAACAGTAAAAATTTGTTGTAAATATTATTGTTTTGTAGTACGTAATGAGCGTAAAGTGTAATGTTTTATTTTTGCTTACTTTTAGGAATCTTTCGAGAAATATTTCCTTGCTAAAATTGGTTACACGCACGATTGTCAAGAAGGCAAGCACACGACAAGAGTCCTCTCCTTGTGACCAAATGTTAATTAAAATTTTGGCAAGTTTATAACTCTTTCGACCCATTAAAGTCCAAAATCCACTCATTTTCTGACAATGGCGTAAAACAGATGCCACAGCTTCTGGACTTCCCATTAATTTCAAAAACTGTATACAAAAAATAAAAATTCATTGCTATTAATTGTCCTTAATTAATTTAATTTAAAGTGATAGTTTAGTGTCTTTTTTGTTAAAAAAATAACATGAAAGAGTTTACTCACCAATACAAGGGTACCCATGTATGCTTTAATTTTGGGCCGAAGCTTTGTCCAACGTTGTTTTGATCTATCTTTCATCTCAAATGGTTTGTTATCAAACATATTTTCAGCCTGTGCAGTATTATTACTGGCACACAAATATCTGACACAGAAACCTTTTAAATGTCTAATACAGATTCGTACTAGAGCATTAAAATTCGCTGAACCCTCAACTTTCCACTTGTGATCCTTTGCGTCCTTTCCCCTCAGCACAGTTTCAACAGCACTCTCAAATGCTTCTATGACATTGACGAGTACATTAAGATCTCTACACAAAAAAACGAACAAATAATTGAGATATAAGTAATTATGTACATAAAATGTGTACACGTAAAGTATGAATTTTACTATGCTTACTTTGATGTTTCCAATTTATTTTCCCAATCTGAAATGACATGAAGATTGACAACACCTTTCTTTAGTGTAGTTTCGACAATTTTCTTGTGTTCTTCTGAATCATTATCTATCATTTCTTCCTCCGCTTCCGAGTCTGAAGCCACCTAAAATAAAAATAAACATTATTTAATTCCCATTCATACACCATGAAAAATGGATGGACTTGTAATTTAATTACCTCCAACTGTTCAGGTGGTCTATGGACATCATCTTCGTCGTCTGAGGAGTCTTCTTCGTCAAAGTTCAACAATTCGGCATCATTTTCTTTCAGAAATGATAGAAACTCAGGATCTGTTGTGGATAGATTTTGTAGATATTCCTTGTGCTTCTTTAACGTTGACATTTTCGAACACTATCCTTACAAAACTAACTAATAAAGAATTAACTTTTATAAACGACAAATTTTTTTATGAAAGCGTGGTCGGGGGCAAGTCAAATGAAGCGGGCAGAAGGATGAGAAAGACATCCTTGGGGTATGAGGGCAGCTGTACTAAACAGTTCACTCTATTCATGTCAGTGAGGCAGAGAAGTCAAAATAAAAATAACGAATAGAATTTTCCTAAAAAACTCAGAAAATAGAATTATTAGTTATCTGAGGACCTTTATCTGGGGTTCTTTTTAATTCCATTCAGTTTCAAGTCGACCGTGGAAACCCCATGGATTTATATAAATGGAAGGGTAGACTAGAAAGTATACATTTCTAATAAACTTTCTAGTTATTTTGTAGGGCTAACCTCCAATTATTTATCTTTGATTCTATTGACGAACTATGACTACGGACTATGACTGGTTCCAGTGAGTCATTATCAAGACAAAATTTAAGGCTTTAAAAATTATTTACTTACCTAGTGACAAATCTACGATAACGTCCATCAACTTTTCGATCCACTATTAAAAAAAGTATATAAAGTAGTAGTCATTTCTAAGTAAAATATCCCAGTATTAGTGATTCTTAGATTTTGAGACAACTTTATAAAAGTTTACAATTTAACTCTTCATCTTTTCGTGTCCTCATTTATTGTGCCACAGTCAAAAAAATCAGTTTTTTAAAAATAAAATAACATTTGTATTTTAAAAAAAGTTAAAAAGTTTGTACAAGGAAGTTGAAAGTGTCTGTGACTCATCTCATTCAATTAAGTGCATATTTCTGGATCAAAAAATGAAACGTGATTTATCATTCATTTCTCGTGATTCCTGTCAAGAGTAGAGTCAACTCTTCACCATGTCTTCAATTGAAACGGAATAACTAAAAGATTAAATTATAAAACAGCAAACTTTTGGGTAAATTTGAGTTAAATTATTGGAATTTATTTCTTTAAAATATCTTTACAATTAAAACGGTCATTACTCTCTAGTGATATTGCTGAAACATGTAATCAGTGTTTTACAAATATTTTAATAATAACTAGATATTATGACTCCAAGAAATATTTTCATTTAGGACAGAGTTGTATAACATGTAGAATGTTGTTCGATGTTTGACATTTGATATTTTTACAAAATATTTTTATTACACATAATGTCATAATATATCTTGTTATTCTTACAGGTTTGCCATTGTAGGGAGGATGGAAGAGCACACAAACGGAGTTTTATCATCAGTCCCTATTGTTGTTGTACCGATTGTAGAAATTCCTCTTCCAGGAATTCATTCCCCACCAACAATAATAATTCCTCCTGACTCTGTCAAAGGATCTCCTCTGCTCAATAAAAATGGTATTCATCCTCCAAAAAAGCTGGGATTGAATATCTCGTAAGTCAACCACAGTAAAATTCCATATTTAAGCCATATATGTTGTACATTTTGAGTTTTTCAAATGTTACTTTAAGACTTCATAGACAAGTCCTGTCGTATTTTATCATTGTAGTACACCACGGTTAAAAATTAGGTTAGAGGCCATACATGTTTTTTTTCTTTTGAAATGAAACCATTATATAAATACTTATACTAGTCATACTATACTAAAGTAAGTATAAAAATCCTGTGCAGTGTCTCCACGTTTATCTGTTCAAGATGTGTAAGCACAAAAAAAATCAAAACGGCTTCCTTTTTATTTAGTACAGTAGCAGTGTAGTGGAGAGCATTTGGACATTGAGCCATCCGTTCCAGTTAATTCAATTAGTTTATGCTAGTACATGAACACGACAAAGACAGCTACTTGCTGCTCCTGATGAAAGAAATCTGCTCCGAATTTCATGTACTACTCATTCTTGTAGTCATTTTTGTCAAGGCATGTTTATATTATGCATATTTAGATATACTGTGTATAATTATATCCTACATTAAATCCCATTAGTTATTATTACGACTCATACACGCGATAAACTGTCTGTAGACTGAATTCTGAAACTCCATTTAGGCGTACAATAAGTCTGGATTCAGTTTTTAGTCTTCACTGACGTATGTCCTGAAAAACTGGATTTTCTTGATTCATATAATTATTATGTAGGTCTGAAATATGATATATATAAATTTTTTTTAATATCATCATTGAATCTGTGAAGAACGGGGGGAGCACAATGATTGGCTACCCTAAATGATTAACTCATTGTGACGTGAACGGTCTCCATGTACTCGCATGTGGAATATGGATCATTAAAAACAATGGCAAGAAATGGTTGTCATTACGCAATGCACCAGCCCACCGATCACTGACCAGTTTCTCTTAGAAGTTTCCCTTTATGATGATGACTTGTGTGTGTGAGAGAATCTCATAATTTTCTATTAAGGATGATGATTCGATTGTGTGACTCGTGTGCACAATTTCTTTCATAATGGTATGTTTATATGCACTAATTAGGAACATACTAGAGTATACATAGTTGGAAAAAGGGTAAAGAAATTTAGAAATGTTCAAACTTCAAGTGTAGAGGGAAAAAAGACATTGTTTATTCTCAGAGGCTCAATTTTCATGTTTCTTTTTTTTAATACATTGGAAGACAAGGGAATGGAATTATAATTCACATGTTCACCTTTGAGCTTCTTCCGGCTTTTGGGTGCAACTATTTATCAAGTTATTCTTAATACTATCGTAAGTGATATGTGTCATGTGTGTATAAATAAATGTCGAATGTCGATGGCTCCATGAAGTGTATAAACTCACGACTTGGGAGTTGTGCCGCATAAGAATATGTACAGTGTGTACTTTATATAAAATCACAAGTGGCCTTTTATCAGATGTATGTGTGTACTTATATACAGTGTGTCCAATTGTCAGTCTACATGGTTTCTTATGAGAGCACTATTTCCCTAGTTTCGACATGTTAA
>JAQIVZ010002053.1:0-24501 GCA_034700945.1 Arrhopalites spinosus
ATGCAGGGAATTGGCGCCTTTTTGGTCATAAATATTTATGCAAGAATTGTGTCCAGTCCTGCACAACTAGTCATAATTCGTGTCCTAATTTTTATGCAGGAGTATTTTCTGGAAAATAGCGCATGGTTAACCAAATATGCACAATTCTTTTTGCATAAAAATTAAGGCACGAATTATGACCAGTAATGCAGGACTGGACACAATTCTTGCATAAATATTTATGACCAAAAAGGCGCCAATTCCCTGCATAAACGAAAACTCATTTTTCCGTACGGGAATTGAGACACTTGCTATAAATAGACAAAATGAATAAAACTTTCACCTGACTTATGATTGAAATGAATTGATAAAAGGAAAACTGGTATAAAAATGAGGAAGGACCTGTTGTGTTATTCTATGACCAATTCAAGGATGATTTAAGATGGTTCACTAAGGCAGTTAAGCATTTTAACACTTGCTTTTGCTTGTCTTCTGTTGACTCGGCAGCCTCATCATCATCCTCATCATCACCAACAACAAGAGGAGAGAGAGAGAGTACATGAGATTTGTTTAGTGTGGTTGTACATGTTTATGACTGTGTGGAGTTAAAAGTACATACATATATGTATTCCATGTATTAAGAAGTTGGGCTCAATAGGCGCGCAGGAACAGTACATGAATCTTATCTCGGCCATGCTGTGATTTATTGCACCCACCCCTCACGGCAGATATACACTGACACTACTACTACACACTCAACCTCTACTGCTCACATTTCTGTGCCAAAGCCAAAACTGACAATTTAATGCTGAATGTCTCTCCATAGTCTCTCTCCACTCTACCTTCCTCCCATTTTTATCCCTTTTATATTTACGGCTTTCAACTTTCGCCAAAATTATTTGCCTTTCTCTCCCTCCTTTTTTTGCATATTTTTCTGTCAACTTTTTCCCCCAGATAACTGTCTTCACCAGAAAAAAATGCACATATTTTTACCTCTCTTTTTTCTCCCTCCAATGTGTACAGGTAGCTACCAAATAAGCACATAGACCAAATTTAATTGTATAATCTGTTACAAAAACAGAAACAATTTTACATTTACATTTTTTTAAAAAAACTTTCTATTCCCAAAAAATAAACCGAGTTTTGTGATTGGAAGAGAGGGAAAAAATTGGAAAAATGTTATTTAACTGGATAAAAAGTGTATGTTTGAGAGAGAGAGAGAGAGAATAAGATACTGGATTTTAAATTGAATTGTAAATGTGTAGCCAAATCTGAAGCTAAAATCTGGATTGTACAAAATAATATGTACAATATTCTCCTCTTTCCCCTCTGTAACTCTTTGAATAGTATAAAAAAAGCCACTGGGTTTTTTCTAAAAAGACTTTATAAGGAATAACACATGAAATAGACATGAGAACCAATACCCTCATGTATGATTATGGTTTTGGTATCCTTTACTGGAGAAAAAAAATCGACACTGTAAACGGAAGAAGAGGAAGAAGAAGAAGGTAAAGCGGATTCAATTGAGGGTAGAGCAAGACGCATAATAAAATAAAGAATGGAATTGTGTATGTGAGAGAGAGGGTTATTCATATATAAAATGGGGCTTTTGTATGTACATAAAAATGAAATAAACCAAAGAGAGAGAGGGGGGGGGCTGACAGAGAGAAAAGTCCGTGTGTTTTGTGTGTAGAAAAGGATGGAGAAGAGAGAGAATTCTATTAGAAAATCATTGTATATAGTAGGCTGGCAGATGGGTCGGGCGAAGAGTATGATGGATGGGTCCTCAGAGGCAAGGTACGACTCGTAGATTCAATCCCTGCAAATTAGAGAACATATCATTGGACAAGACAATCCTTCTTTGTTTCCTTTTCAAACTTTTACCTATTTTAGCATTTCTACACTTCATTCTCCTCAAACCTACTCAATGATCAATATGCGGATTGATCAACTATAAAATATCAAATGTGAAATATATTCATCTCTAGTCTCCCGCTTCGGGAATTTTATTTCCTAAAATATTTTCTTCAACTATTTTTTCTCCGTCCTCCTCCATTCTCTGTGACAAAAAAAATAATATTTTCCTTTCTTTTTATTTTGAACAGAATTTTGTAGGGAGAGGGAGAAGCCATTTAAATTTATGCCATTTTATTCACTTCTGTACAAGATAATGTTGGCTAGAAACTGTTTAAAAAATTCATGGAGGACTTTTTGACTAAAGATAAATATAGCCTTGTGTCACTTACACATGTCCAAAATGTCCAGAGAGAGGACGCATATGACAGTGCAAATCTTGGTTGTGTGTGTGTGTAATGTAAAAGTGATAAGGATGATAGTTGTCTTTGATTTGAATCAACTAAAGGACAGCTAATTAGCTTTCGTCACATCATTGGAAGAATAATCATCTTTGTACTAATATATATGTATATGTACATGTATATATAGATAGACAAACATGATGTGAGTCATGAAAACTAAGAAACTAATCTCCATTAGTTTACATCATACTTACGAAATCACAGCTTTTTGACAAGAGAGACAAAAAGGAAAGTCAAATGGGAAATGGAGGAAGAGGAAGATGGAGACTGAAGACTAAGCAGAAATTCAAGTTAGGACAAGGCCTTCCTTTTTCTCAAAACTCCGATACTAGTTTCATTTAGATAAAAGCAGATGTTTCCCTCAGAAACTTTCGCTCTATCCAATTTATAAGTCCACTGCCACTGTCTACAGTAAAATTGTTAAACTCACCCGATTTCTCTCTTTTTCCTTTTTATATAAAACTCTTCCCCTCCCCTCTCCTCTTCTCATTTATACACACAAAGTGTATCTGTATAATATTTAAGAGAGGCAACTTGGTCATCATTTCATTTTCAAACTTTTTTTATCCTGAATTTCTATTTGTGTGCTACAAAATAAAAAGATCAAAATTAAAATGAGTCTTTTAATTTTACCAGAAGACAAATTAATCATTTGAAATATAATTTCTCTTAGTAATAATTTTTAAAATGTAGCAAAACTCAGTTTAAACGTACAAACTCCATGATAGAGATTTAGAAAGAGGAAAAAAAAGTTTATGGGAGATTGAAAATGTGTGTGTGGATGGCATGTCATATTATTTTGATGTCTGGTGTAGTTTTGGTGAGTTAAAAAAGGCATTTTGGTTTTGTCGCCCCCAACTCTTCTTCTTTCTCTCTCTCTCTCTCTCTCTCTCTCTGTTATAGTGGCGGGTTCTTTCTAATCAATATTACAATCATACTTTGAACATCATATCGCCGTCTGTCATCCAAATAGTACAGTTTCTCTCCAGCATCCAGATGAATTTCTACAGTCTTCTGTCTCTCTCTAGTAAAAATACTTTCCCCCTGCAAAAAAGTAAAACTTAAATTACATCTCTCCCTCTTCTCCAAAAAAAATCTTATTCTAGTCTCAAAGCCTTTCTTTTTCTCGTCACCCAAACTATTCTCATTTCAATATTCCTCCTCTACTCTGTATATACACACACACATTGCCCTTGTTGGAGTTGGAAGAACTACAAGGAGAACTAGGAGAAGTACCAAGTAGATTTGTAAAATCTGTGACTCTTCCCAATTCTCATTTTGGACCATTTTCTAGCTTGCCCACCCTTTTCCATTATCTTTCCGTCTCTCTCTCTCTTGTTCTTTCCCATAGAAAAGTGAGGAGACGGGCAGAAAGTCTCCATGTCAAAAATATTTTGTCCTTGAAATTCTTTATCTACAGATATGAAAATGGCTCCATATCAACTCCCTGAGAAAATTTTAGATGAAATTTATCTGCAATGAAAATATTTTTGAAAACAATAAGAATAGAAATTTAAAAAAAAATTATTTAGAATCTTTGTAGATATTTCTGGCATAGCACTGGCAGACTAGGAGGAGAGAGAGAGAGCTTTTTACAATTAGTTGCAAGTTCATTATAAATGTCTTGAGGATAAGTTCATTGTCATTTTGAGCATGGGATATTAGTTTATGTTAGCTTTTGACAGGAAATTGAAAATGAGAGAGAGTTTATGAATGAAAAAAAAAATTCCCACTCATTGAGACTTTTGTCAAAAAGTCTAGAGCAGGTACATCTCCATATGTACATACATACTCTCTCATAAGTTTAAGGTCAATTTTTACAGGCAGACAGTGTGGGTTATCAGGAATAGAATCTTGTCTGGATCTTTAGTTTTTGTGTGTGACCAAAATTTTAGATTTTACCAAAAACTACAAATGCTTTCATGCATGTAAAGACATAGAGGAGGAGAGAGAGACAATTGAGTGGGACTTAAATGATAAAACAAAAGGAAGGTGAAGGAAGGACTTTTGTTCAGTGGGAAGAGCGTAGAAGGATGAAAACAGCAGGAAACCATCCAAATGACTTTATTTTCATGTCAAATCTTCTCATATAGAAACTACTTATGTCTTATAAGTGTGATTCTCTTTTTTGTATCTGTCTCCTCCTGGATTATGTACAACTACAAACCTTACACTTTCATTCATGAAAGCTTTCCACTTTTGCCTCTAAAACCTTAAAAGCTTCCCTTCCTTACGAGTCCTCATAACTGTCCTTATACATGGAGGTACATATGGAGAGATACTATGAGACTTGATATTATGGGAATGATTGTAGAGGAGAGAGAGAGAGAGTCAAGGCATGAAATAAAAATATGAATTGGTTTTTGTTTTTGGCAGAAACCAGAAACAGAGGACTGAGTGGCATTGAGCTTTTCCTCACTCTCATACTCTCTCATGTACTTCTTCAGGGTCCATATCATTACTCATTAGCACTGACAAGGAGAAGCACTTTGTGATTTTCTCTCTCTCTCTCTCTCTCTCTCTTGGCTTTTCTCTCTTTCTCACTATTATTCTCCCATGAACTCACAAATCACAGGAAAGACTTTTGACTACATAAAATCCCTTAAAGTTTTGAATCAAGAGTGTACATAAATATTTTTAGAGAGAATGAAACGACAAATTATTGTTTTTTTTTGTTTCAAAAAAAATTCAACTTTTCTTTTGTCATTTTAGGGAATAATATTTTTGGTATGAAGAAATGATAATTATGTAATTTTTCTCCATTTTGTTTTCATTGTCTAGTCCAGGTCATTACTATTTAGTCAATTCAATGAACTCTCTCTCTCTTGATTTTGCAATTTCAAAAACAAGTTCAATAACTTTAAGGCCTTGCAATTTATTTGAAATATAAATTACCAACTCTGTTACATTTTCTAGTGCAATAAAAATTAGACAAGGTGAGGTGATGACAAATTAAAATGGATTGTGTTCACTATTAGAGACAGAAAGAGACCAAGACAAATTGGTTGGGTCTATGAATAATATTGGGATAGTCTTGGAGGAGCCGGTTCACAGTTTTAAAACGGAACTTGAAAATTGTTGACCAAAGAAACATGTCAAATGTAGTCACTTTATATATATATATATTTTTTTTTTGAAAAATTGTCATACTAAAACAAGAGAGGTTACAACAAGACAGAGTAGAAAAAGTCATGTCAATCATAATTCTTCAACTTACAACAATTTGCTCTTTCCCTCCACAAATTTATAAACATGCAAAACAAATTAGACGATGTGAATCAGGGAGTCACAAATTGTCTTGCTTAACTAAAATTGTACAGACTTTGTTGTTTTGTATCAGTTGATCTATCTTGTGTGTAATATCTCTCTCTCTCTCTCTCTCTCTCTGTATATACAAAAGGGTTTATAATAAAACTTTGAAAAAAAGGTGGCAAGAGGAAGAGAAAAAAGTTTTACAAAAAAAAGTAGACTAATTGGTGAGTAAATATAAACAATTGTACATTGACAAAATGTTACATGTCGAGATTTTGGAGACAAGACTTTTTAAAAGAGAGAGAGAGAGGGGAAGAGGAGTGAAAATTGAAATTTTGACGTGTACATTGAGTGCCTTTAAGTATAATCTGGGGAAGGGTTGATGATTAAAAAGTTTGTGTATGCACATTTCTTGTAAATTTATGACTGAGGAGAGTACAGTTCGTTGGGTGTGTGCTCAATGTGATACAGTCTATATATTACCCTTTACTATAAATGAGAAGAGAGCTATCACTTCTTTATAGAAAGAGAGAAAGAGAGAGAAAAGCTAGACATTGGTCTCAGAGAGTGAGGGATTTTAGGCTCCCTGTAAGAAAAAAGAGTCTCAGCATGGAGCCTAATTAATCGTTTGGCAAGGTTGAAGAGTGAGTGACACCTCATTGCCTGTAAAGTGTCGCAAACGCTCACCTCATTTCAAAAAATTTTCTTCCATATTCTTGTGAGGGGATGGTGTGAAGAAATATATTGGAAAAATATTTCTACATATTGAACATATTGTTATATATAATACTTCCTCCCCATGTTGTTCTCTATCAACTCATTTAGAATGACTCTCCTGCATTTTCTCTCTTCTTGTAACTTGTAAAGTATCCAAATATTAAAGACAATACACTCATCTCTCACAGTTTGTCAAGTAGTCTTACCTGAGTCACCATCAAGTTAGTAACCTCTCATCATTATTCCCCAGTTTTTTTCCCCTCAACTTTGAACAATCACAACAAAAAATTATTGTGCATTTTGTAGTACTTCAAACAACTACTCGTTTCAGAGAGTCAAAATTTAGTATTTTTATTTGAAAATAATTTAAAGTCATTGGTGTACAACTTGCAAAACTTTTAATTGTGTTGAAAAAAGGTCACCGATCCCTCCATTCAGGATTCTTGAAAAGGTTATATATATGGGGTGAGTTATTTATTTATTTATGACTGTCCATGACTGTATTTGTGGGGAGGGTGGGTCGAAAAAAGGGGTTAAAAAAGAGAAAAAAGACAAAAAACAGCAGGTGACAGAGTGTAGATGATTAAAACGAGCTGGTTGTAAAATAAAAAAAATAAAAATATTGTTATTTTTCTTTATGGGATTCCGCAGGTTTTCTCGTTCACCCTATTGGGACGGAAATAAATTGACCACCACCATGTGTGACCTACAACAACAAGAACCACCATCGGATGAGCAACAAATGAGTCAACTATCAACCAACTCGTCCTCTATGATACCTCCAATAAGTCCACCATTATCCAGAAAGAGTCCAAGTGGAGTGGAGGGACAACAAAATCAACTTGAAAATGGGATTCCAGTCTCGGTCGCAAATATTTATTGCGACTCGACCTCCTCTTCAGCAACGTCAAATACATTGGTAGACTTGAATAAATTACCCAATTGTAATAGTAACAGTGTGGTAGTGGTTGGGGGGAGTGAAATGGTGCAAACTTACACCAATGCTGACTATTCCATTTCAACTTTGTATAACCACAATCCGGGTAATTGTAACAATACCAACACCATCCCTCATACCAACAACAACACTACTCCTCCCGAGTGGTGCATTACTGGCGGCGGGATTTTAACGGCTGCTGCTGTCAAAGCTGAACTTGATCAGTCAGCCTATTTACCCGTTTTTACTACCAACCCGGGTTCTGTGGAATCTGGTCATAGTGGTGGGAATGATGCTGCTGTCTATGCTTCTTGGATTGGGATTGGGAATTCTTCTCCTCCTCATCATGTTCGACGGGAGAATAAAATGCAGCAGCCAACTTCATCTTCTCATGGTAATTTTTCATTTGTTCAATTAGTATTTAGTTAATTGTAGGTAGTAAGTACAATTTAAATGTTAAATTGTAAAGAAAAATAATAGAAAACTTTTTGCTGTAGACTTTATTTAAAGTATAAACTCAACAATATAAATGACTGGCTTAGAATTATGGTTGAACCATTTTTGAAAAAGTTTGTACATGTACAAAAAAAAGAGTGGTAGAGTTTTTTTAACAAAGTGATTGTGAAAACTAAACTAGCCTTAAAAATTGTATAAAGAATATACACTATATGTATATCTTTAACTTATAAATGCATACATCGGCATTCATCTTTTCTGTTTTGAGAAGTAGCACCAGTAAGCAAAACAAACAGATGTTTACTTTGACACACGTTCCCTTTTTTTTCTTCTATAGATTATCCTCTCTTTTTAAGAACCGCCTTTCAACTTCTCAGTGATTGATATCTTATCAAGTCGAGTATTCCGTCTTTTTTTCCTTTTGCAAAGCTTCATGTCGGGACAACACACACACACACCACAAAAAAAAGACGGAAACGAGGCTGTTCTTAATATAACAGATGACTGAGAGAATATGAATATGCATATGGATCAGCCATTTGACCCTTCTCCCTTCTTTTTGGGGATTTCTTTTTTTTCTATTGACTATTGTCAACATAAAACACATTCATGTACATGTGTAGGTAGGTACAGGTAGAAAATTACTTGATAAAATTCTAATCCAGTAAATCAAGTTTTTGAAAAAAAATTTCCCAATATTTAGCAATTAGTAAAATATTTTTTGTTGTCCAATAAAAAATGAATTTTCAACACAGAATTTTTGAATATTCTATGAGGAAAAAAAGACTAAATTTTTTCTTGTGGAAGGTAAACTTGTTTGAAATTCAACCTTGATTTTTTGATAAACAAAGAAATGGAGTCTTGTATAATATAAAAAAATTTTTATTGATAATAGAGTGGAGGAATGTAAAATGTATAGGAAAAGTTGAAATAATAATGTTTGGTTGTATAACTATTGGCAAATGATTTTTGGACGATGGTTTTGTGGTTCGGCAGGATTCCCAAAATGTGGAAAACAGTTGCCAATGGCTGTCAAGTGCCGTCTCGGGCTTCAAACGATGAAATTTAATGCATATAAATACGTATTGTGTGTCATAGAAACCATAATGGGACCTTGCACAGCAAGATAGCCATTAATCATTTTCGTTTCCCTCGAGTAGAAAGTAACAAAAGTAGATGGAGAATGGTATAAATGCGAACTGTACTTGAGTAAAGCATCCCTCTATATCCCCCCCTTTTACATATTCACATTATGTTTTGCTTTTCTTCCCATATGTACACCATACATATTACTACATATATGAGATGTGGAGAGAGGGCGAGATCAAGTTGTCTCTATATTATAATATGCGTGTATAAACATGAGACTCACTCATCTCATGCCTTTTCCATGGCATAAAAGGGGTTTTCAGCATTATTCACATGAACCTTCCATCTACACTCACAGTTTTACGGGAGACTTCTAATCATAATATCAACCTCATGACAACAAGCAGAAAAAAAACTATTTTAGTCATAATCAAAACTCAAAATCAGCCCCCCCCCCCTCCTAAAAATCCTACAAAAAAGTGTACGCACTTTTATACCCAAAATTTATATGACTGAGATTTACATTGTGTCAAAAAATCTGAATTTTTGAATTTGATACATAAAAAAAGTATGAAATTATTTAAAATTTAATATGAAAAAAGAGTCGTCATTTTTTTCAAAGTAAACTAATTAGATTTTCTCTCGTTTATCTTGACACACACACACTCGATGCACAATGGAGCTGTTTTTGTTTTTCTTGTTATTTTCTCCAAAAACTATTCAAAGGAGTGTGCGACCAGAGTCTGGCTCCATTGCATGAATAAGTACGCAGTTAAGGAAAAATAGGTAATATGAGTCTTGTCATCTTTGTTATTATTTTTTGTTTGTATAATTAGACTCTCTCTCTCTCGAATACTATCAAGAGCCATGAGGTTAGGGATCATTTTTGAAAAAAATATTTATTTTTTTAGGTAATAGTAAAAACAGAAAAAGGAATGACGAAATAAAATAATAAAAATGGAAGGACAATCAATTTAATGGTTATGGAAGTTTGACATTTGGAACACCCGTATTTATGTACAGTCTAGCCTTGAGTGTTGACCTCTCGAATAAAAAAAGAAAATGGATTGCACGAGGTGAGGACGGATGTAACGTAGTAAATGACATTTAATAATCGCCATACTAGGACAATAATAATTTATAGTATAAAAGAATATTGAAGAATATTTAATATTCTAATTCTGTATATACATAACATTCCATCCAACGTCATTACCGTCGGTATGTTGAAGTGTGGACCACCCAAAAATATATTTTTTGATACGTCATAAAAAATTAAGTACAACTAAATTCCTCCTTATTGATATAATGTGTAATTATGGCTTTTTAAATAATTAATTAATCTATGCGGAGGGTAGTACTTCACCGGACAATTTAATATGAATGCCAATGCCGTGCAGCAAAAAAATAATTTCTGACTAAAATAATTTTTACTTTAGTAAATGGAAAAAATAATTTTTTTCCCTTGAAAATAAACCAAAGTCTATAATCTTTAAGAGAGAGAGAGAGAGAGAGATGGAACATTTCACTATTGTAGACTTGTTCAAACTGATAAATTGTCCTTGCACCTTATCAACCAAGAGTAAGACTTCCAAGAAGAAAAATATGAAACAAAATGAGGATTCCCCATCATTAGTCTCTCTTAAAATGAGATTGAAACTGACCTTAGCTGACCTTCTTGGTTATGAGTTTGACGCATTAGATTATAAAAGATTAATCAGAGACAGACAAAGTACGTATAATTGTAGTCAATGCTTTTGTCTTATTCTAATTATCATTTATTTTATAATGACAAATTATCCTTGAATTTATTCCATTATTATTTGTAGTCTAAACCAGATTCAACATATTTTGTTTTAATCTCAAAAGATTTTGTACTCCTCCCTAATTTTAGTATTTTAGTTCCCTCTCTCTCTTTTGCAAAAATTGTACAAAGTTTTTTGTAAATTGAGTAAAAGTTTTTGTGTACCCCCCTCTGGATTGTATGTACATGTAAAGAGAGACTGTGAAATTTTATTTTTAGGAACAAAAGTAAGAGACATTTGATTTGAAAATACATTTTTGGGTTCAACATGAGAAGGAGTCATATCGTCATTTTGAGAAAGTATAATTAAAATGCAGTGTGGATGTTTCCATTGAAAATTAAGTACTATAGTCCCCTACCTGTACATATACTTATTAACTACTGTACTGTAGTAATAATATAAACTCACAGGTCATACTCCCACTTCAAGACAGGTGAAGCATTTTGTCATTATGCAGATGCTGAGAGAGAGAGAGACTAGTGTTAAATAATATACCGTAATTTATTCAATTATTCTCTGGCTCTTTCGTGAACCACCCAAAAAATTAAATTTGAGTTCACTGTAAATAATTTGAGGCAGGACGCAGATAATTTAAATTTTATGAAAAAGAGCTGATTATTTTCGAAATTAAAAAAATAATTTTGAAAAACTGAAAAGGACTAAAATAAAGAGACTACGGTAGATAATATATATTTTTTTGAAAAAGTAGAGAGAGAGAGAGAGAGAGGGATATAGAAATAAAGATGAAGATAGTTGAAGCTCAACTAAAAGTTGAGAGTTTATTTAGTTAAGAAGAGCGGATGTGCATGTGACAACCATAAGAACAATTAGAGCTTCACATGAGAACACCTTTCCTGCTCTAACCTGAAGAGTTTCCTAATTTTCTTGCTTATCATGACCACGTAGAAATTAGTCTGTTGCGTGTTTGTAAAAGTGTATCTCTCTCTCTTTTCCTCCATGTTTCTCTCTATTTGCTCTGGGTTTTAGTCATGACGTGAGGAGGGAAGAGTAGAATACGCAAACAAAAGCTGTTATTTGTTTCGGGTGTGTATGTGTGTGTGTGTTTTCGCATGATATGCGTTCCATGCTCGTCTATTTATGATAGAACAAGAGACCTGCCTCTGTCAAAAGAAGTTTCTACATGATACAAGTTTACTCAAAATGATAAAGTCCTTGAAAGAAAAACATGTACGACACAAAAACTTACTACAATCCAGTTATTTCTAATAAAACCAAAACTTATCTAGTTAGTTTTATGACGAACCATCTCAATTGTATAGCCACCCCTTCCCTCTTCATGTAAAACAATTCTCTCTATTACATATATAAAATTATTTGTACAAAGACTAAGGCTCTCTTTTTTTCCATGTTTTCGTGTCTATAATATAGACAGTTTTGTCCATAGACTTGTTCCCTCAACTCTCAACTTTTGTACATTGACACCATATAATCTTATGAAATTATACCACCATCCCCCAAATATATTTTTTCTTATGTTCACTCCCCATAATATGCATCGTACCTATACTGTACATATTTTTGTTTGATTATAGTAATTACAAAAGTCTTGTCTAGTTTTTTTTTTGGTTGTCTACTCGTATCTGTATTCTCATTTTTTTATCATTTTTTTTACTCCTTGTAGATGGTGGAGATCATCCAACAAAAAGAGCTCGGACAGCCTACACGAGTGTTCAATTGGTTGAGTTGGAGAAGGAATTCCATTACAATCGTTATCTTTGCAGACCACGCAGAATTGAAATGGCCAATTCTTTAAGTTTGACAGAGAGACAAATCAAAATTTGGTTTCAAAATCGGTAATACATATTTTTGAAAAAAAAAATAAGGATTTTTATGAATTAAAGAGAAAAACAATTTTTTAAAAAAATGCTGATTAAAATAAAAAAAAATAGGAGAATGAAATACAAAAAAGAACAAAAGAATTCAAGTGGAAAGGGTACAGCCTCATCTCCATCTTCTGCCTCGTCGAGGGGTAGTAGCGGGAATAACCATCATGGAGACTCACCGTCTTCCCCTCCTGGCCTGTCAACGTCAATGTCACTGTCAACACCGTCAACACCCACCAACTCTACAGCAAACTGCCATCATTCTTCATGTTTCAAAATGGCTGCAGAACGTTGTCAGCACTCTTCATCCTCCTCTGGTAAAACTCATTCTACTCCAGACAAACTCAACTCTGTCTCCAATCTTCATACATCCGGCTACTATGAAGACATGAGTGACGGAGGTCAAACGGACACTACAGGGAATGATGATAGTGAGTCACCCCATTCAAATAATTCCAGTGGTCATCAAATTAAAACTCCGAGCCAAAGTCACAACACAAGTAGTAGTACCAATAATTCAAGTCCATCCAACAACAGTTCTCCTTTGTACACAACAACAACACCATCATCCTCATACACTCCCTACAGTTATATGACCTCCCTACAACCATCCCCATCTCAAATGTCAACCAAATTTTCTACTGATCTTTTCTCACCTGTGTCTGTCATCCAGGAACATCATACAAAGTTGCCTCCAAGTTACTATCAAAGTATGGGATTTAATAATAATAATAATGCCTACTCATCCAATGACTATCCATCTCACTCTCCCATGGATGTTTCATCATCTCCAATTATCACAACTACCACGGCAGCCATCACTACTAGTTCAGGTGGGACTACCCCTAGTGAACATTATAGTGAGGATTATATGAAGGCACCTGTGAATCTTTTGTCTGTCCCTGATAGATTTTACTCTTCACCCCCACAAAATTTACAACAACAGTCAAGTCCTTTACATTGCTATGCTAATTATATTAGCCCCGACTATTATAATTTTAATCTTGTTCAACATTCTAATACTAATCAAGAAATCAATCCACCTCCTGGTCTTAGACCTATGACTCATTTGTGGGCCCCTTTTAGACCTAATGAATGCTCTAATGGTAATAGTACAGCTGCTGCTGTGTCTGAATCTAATTACGTCACTGATTTGGGTGAAGAGACTTCGACTCTTATTAATCTCTAAAAAAATATTCTTCTTTTTTTTCTCTTTTTTTCTGAAAAAAATCCATTGACTCATTACATTTAACATGATCTTCTCAACTATTTCTCACTAATTCATTTTCAGTTTATTTACAAACATATTAAAATTGTAAATACTAAGAAATCGTTAAACTTTGTGTATACTTTGTCACATAAATAATTAACATAATATTATGTGAATTTTTAAGTATTTGTTTTTGTACAATGTAATTAAATATGATTTAATTATTTATCTATATTTAGTGTACCATAATTAACCAAACTATTTTTATTACTCTGTAATTATTCTTTGAATCGGTACTTGAATTTTGACCAATTCATAAAAAATCTTGTATACATATTTATCTGTATTTTCTCCATTTTTTATTGGTTGACAGGCTTCCTAATCTTTTATATAATTAATTTACTATTCTCTCTACGTAAAAATCAACTATCAAGTTTTTGACAATTAAATTTAGAAGAAAAATCATTGTTGTGCGTCAAATAAAAACTAATGGTTTTTATCAAACACAAGGTAATGGTAATTACCTGTGCCAGAGATACATAATTTAGATATATTTTAAGTTTACAAGGTTGAAGAATTGATATAAATTTTATTTTTCTTTGAAAAACTAAAATTTATCTCTCAAAAACAAGACACGAAATGGATATGTAAAATGATAACACGAATTTTTCCTCTCTCTCTCTCTGTTTATGAATTTGGGGAACCAAAAACAAATATTATATAATTAATAAATATAATGGTGGTCAAGTATACACAGAAATTTCTCAGTACCCCATTTCATGATAAATGGAAAAATAGAATGTCACGTAATGGGCAATGGAGTGAGCCTTATGAATTCAAAGGTGACTCTAAAGGTGACAAGGAAAACTACTGATGATGAGCTCCTCTATATGAGATTGATGTTTAACTCAATTCTATTATGAGGAACATTGAGGTTACAACATGTTCTCCCTCTTCTCCTTTGTCCGATTCAACCATTCAGACAAGACTTGGGCCAAGAGAGAGAGAGAGAGAGAGAGAGAGAATAATAGTTTGAGTGTATGGTCATCTATCATCATCACAATGGTAGTTTTCTCATATTAAGTCCGATCTGTCTTTTAGCTTATTTATTTAGTACATAATATACATACACACACTGATCTAAAATCCTAAGAAAAAGACTGATACGTGCTCCATTAGTACTGATTATAAAACTTATTAGAACAATCAACTCTCAATTATTGTTATGTGAATATTATGTACAATCTTCTCATTGTATAAATTATATATATATATATATATTCCCAGTAACTGTTCCTATAATTACTATTATTATGTTTTCCATAATGAGTTGTAATATATAAATTGTAGACTTTGAATTTTACAAAAAAAAGTTTTTTTTTCTTTTTTAAAAAAGATTGTTACTTACAATATACATAGAGTTAATTTATTTTAAAGAAAATTGTAATTATTATAATTTACATGTTGTATTTTCACTTGCAAAAAAAAGTCACTGCAAAAAAATGGCTGGTGCAAAAAAAATCGTATTCAGGGTACCTAGATTTAAGGTCTAGAGTGATGACTCAATGTAAAATATTATAAATAACAAGCGAAATTTGTAGGCTGCTACGCAGCCGTCTAGTTAGTATTTTGTGTATAATCAGTTAACGATTTCTTTGTCACACTCCTTCTGCAAGTTCATGTTTTCAATGATGAGCGATATGTCATTTATAAGACTGAATTTTTATTTGTGGCCCCAAAATTCTATTTATAGAGTCTTTTTATTTGTAGGTTTGACACATCGGAAAGAAATAAAATATCTATCTGTAGGGTCAAACTATATTTAGCTTTAATTTTTAGTGTCAGGTTATTATTTGTAGGACTTGATCTGAGTACAACAAATTCGTATGGCCTCAGTTTTATTTGTAG
Source organism: Arrhopalites spinosus (assembly GCA_034700945.1). Lineage (NCBI taxonomy): Eukaryota > Metazoa > Arthropoda > Collembola > Symphypleona > Arrhopalitidae > Arrhopalites > Arrhopalites spinosus. Next base: position 15,516 of record JAQIVZ010002053.1, read on the forward strand.
GATCAACGTTTAAATGGTTTGGCGAGATGACAATCTACAGGGGTAAAAAGTAAACTTTTTATTTGTAGGGCCGATTATTATTCATTTGACCCGAGTACTGGTAGAATTAAAGTTTCATTTATAAGGTCAAACTTTCTGTAATGGTCCAGTTTATAAGCCATAAAGTCAGATTATTAATTTACAGGACCCAAGTAACATAATATGTTACTTTATAAGTTACTTTGTAAATCTTACTGCTTTTATTTATTTTACAAACCCAGTTTATAATTATTTATCTTTTCAAAATTGATTTTGAAGGGCCAGATTAAAATGTGCCAAGTCAAATTTTATTTTTTTGAACCCGACCTGAGTATAATTTGTTAAGTCAATTCTAATTTGTATGGCCAAGCCATACTTGTATGACGTTTAAAGTCATAATACGGGACCCATGTCTGTATTTGTTGGGTTAATGCCAGTTTACATTTAGCGTTTAGGTAAACTTTTATTTGAAGTTTTGTCGTATCGGCGAAATCTGCATTAAAAAACTCAAATGTCAATTTATGCTAACTGTAAGTCGACCTTCAAAGTAGAAGTAGTTGGGTCAAAATTGAATTTGTAGGACATGAACAGCGTATAACCTGTGTGGCAGATAACTTAATTTGTTGTATGATTCTAGTTTATACGGCCCAAAAATTTCAGGAATAATTAAAAAAGTTTAATTTGTCAATTGTCAAAATCCAATTTGTACTCGACCAGGACAAAATATGTATGACCACAGATTTTCGAAAGGTCACATTTTAATTTGTATGGAAAAGATTTAATTGTAGAGACAAAATGTCATTGACGTGGCCAGATTTTAATTTGGGCCAAAGAAGTTTCATTGTGGCCTCAATATTTTGTTTATGAGATTTGCCAAAATATTATTGTAGTTTTAATTTTTTTGTGTAGGGGCCCTACAGTAGGGCTGACAAAGATTTTTTATTTGTGGAGCCACAAAGAATGGCCAATGTCAATAAATCAATGTTATTTTTGGCTTCACATTTTTTAATCATGATGGGTCTAGAAAAGGGCTCTGGAAGTAGGTTTAACCTCACACGTTGAGTTTTAAAAACACAATTTTCAAATAAATTGATTGTGTTAATTTAACACGGCACCGGCTCACAAAACCATTTTATATTTCAGTATTTATGAATTTTGTGCATTACTTGGTCTTATTCAAATCCCCACGCCAAGTAATTTTGTCTCATAATTTGAGCAAATAAATTTGTGTTGAGGTCAAAAGACAGAAAAATCAAAAATCGTTTCAAGCGATATAATTGTAACACTTGGTTACTTCTAGAGTTGTTTTAAAAATGTTAGTTTTGATTTTTGAAAATTTTAGAAAATTTTTACCCATGTTTGTCTCGACCGTAACTATGACCAACAGTGGCCAAGTGGGGACTTTTGCCCAATTTTTTTGGTGGCCCATGGTCATAGTTGAGTCACGTTTTTTTGGCCATAAACCATCACTGAAAAATTACCTTCAAAATGACATATCGCTCATCACCGTACATAGAATAATCTTAGAGGAGTTAGGGGACAAAGGAATCGTACTGCATATTATATATATAGATATGAAAATTGTTTTTCTTTGTTTTTAGTCTACTGTGCAATGTCATAATTTTAACAAAAAAAAAGTTTTAATAAATGATAATAATATGAAAAAAAAATTGGTGTAGTATTTAACATGTGTATGTTTTAACACAAAAACTAATTTTTGACCCCCCTGTTCCCTCTGAGGGAAAATGAAGTTTTGAAGACTAAAATTCTATTAGAGATGGGACAATTGAACGAGTATTGGGTTAACAAAGTACATTTGGTGATAGAAAATGATAGAGAGCAGCGGGAGGATTACATAAAACAAAAAGGACAAGGGGGTGAAGGGTTAAAATTGGTTAGTCTCTTGTTTGTTTCTGTGTGGGTTGGTATAAAAGGCCGACCCGATGAGGCCGCCAGGACCGCCGGAGTGTATCTCTACGAGAGATAAGGACGGTTGAAGATCAGACGCATTTGTAGTATAACTATATAACATTACATGTAATCCGTATATCTGTTGTGGTATATGTATAGGAGTGAGCGGAAGTATGTTCAGTTTTCAGTTCCTTTTCTGTCGGTCTCTCGCTTGCTATTCATTAATCAAAAATGACACTTGCACTGACCAAAAATCTTGCTCTCGCTCTCTCTTTCCATCTCAGGATGGACGGTTGGTTGAATTGCCGTTTCCTTTTGTCCTCCAAATTCAGCTCCAATTCCAAAAGGATCCAAAACAACAATGCTCCACCAGTGTCTATTCCTTCAACCCATCTCTGATATTTCTTTTATATTATTTCACGAAATCTCTTGTATGCTTCATGTATCATCATCTTACGTCTTGTCCTACGTACCATCTCAAAGTCTGAATCATGAGCTCCTACTTTTTTCTTTTTTTTCTCCCTCTTCCTTCTTTATAGAGAATTTGTACAATGAATTCATGTAGAGACCATTTTTATTTACTTTTTGCATAACACTTGAGAAGGAAATATGTGTAAAAAATTGAATTTCACATATTTAGAAAGGACTAAAATTATAAAGAAATAATGATAAATTCATCCCAGACTTTATACAATTTTCTTTGGTTGTACATGTAAAAATAAAGTGCAAAAATATCTAAAAATATTTTTTCAAAAAGTCTACAAACTATAGAGTGAATTGGAAATGGCAAGTTCAATATATAAGTAAAGTATATGTATTTGAAGAATGGTTTCTAGAGAGAGAGAGAGTGAGTGGAAAGGAAGTATAAAATGAATTTCGACTTTGTTGTCTCCTCCTTTTTTTAATATGAAAATAAAAGATTCTTCCTCCATCCATCCCCTCCCTCTCCTCCTATTTCCAAAGTAAGAAATTAAATGAACAGATCTTTTTTTTGGGAGGAAGAAGCATTGGGAGCTTTCAACTCTGGAGAAAAGAAGAAGAGTGTGAAGGGTTTCTTCTCCCTTCACTTCACTTTTTTGGTGGTGGTGTTAGGCATTAAGAAAGTGACTTTCCTCACTCAAACACTCGCCTCGGTGATGATAAAAAAAGAGCAGGAGAAGAGAAGAAGAAGAGTTCTTGATTCCATTCTTTCAATTCTTTTATTCCAGTTTGGTTGGTTTCAAGACTTAGACTTGATTCGATTCCTTCCACTTGACGATTGCTTTCTATGGAAAGAAAACCACTAAAATGCATGATGGAGAAATGGAGAATGCGGATTCTAATTTTTTGATAAAGCAAATGGCAAAAATCCAATGTCGATGTTGGTTGGTTCCGTGTTCTCCCTTTTGCCTTGTGTGTGTGTGAGTGTACCTATAGAGAGGATGGGGGCTAGCTAGTGGAGTCGATGCTGAAGGATGTGAATGTAGTGTATGTGTGACTTTCAAGTCAAGTCAAGAAGACTTAGTTTTGGCAACGATCCGGGAGGTTCGTTATCAGGTAAAGAGTTTCCTACGGTTCCTACTCTCTCCCATCAATATGGGGAAGAGTAGGAATAGGAGAGTAGGATTCATTTACATCAATATGTAAATGAAATGCAAATTGTGAATAAGGATTTAATTTCCTTCACCCTCTCTCTCCCTATCCAACTGATCTTCCACTCATTCACTGGTGCCAAATCATTCCTCCTTCCTTGCCTTTTCAATCTCAAACATTTCAAGGGAAAAAGAGAGAGAGAGAGGTAAAATTCACAATTCACATTGTCGTCTATGCCGGGAGGTCGTTGAAACCATTTTCATTTTTTTCCTTTATCTCCATCTTATGTATCATAATCATAACACATACACTCTCTCTCTAAATGAGTCCTCAATACTCTCTACCGTCATGTGTATTATTTGTTCTTTTTTTAGAAAAAAAAACTTTCTCTTCAATATCCATAAATAAATATTTTATACTTTATAGCAAATTCTAATCCTTCAACCCTTCAAAGTTATGACTATAACCTATCTCCATGTGTGTGTGGGTGCGTGGGGCTCTTTTATTTTCATTTGAAGATGTATGTGCAATTTCAAAAAATCATCACCACCCTCTTTTTCGTATCTGTAGTCATCGAAATTTGAAACATGATTTTTTTATGAAGCTTCTTTTAATATACTTTTTAAAAGTGAAGAGACAGAGATATTGAGAAAAAATTCAATATTTTTTATAGCACAATTGTATATAGTCACATGTGAGGTATAAAAAAAGGGAGATGTAATATTCATTAAATCAGTAATATTGACTCTGTTTCGTTTTGCTCATGCCTTGGTGAATCTCTTATATTCTCATTCCATCTTGTACATGAAATTCCGTGCACTATCTCTCCAAAACTCTAAAGCAAAGGCTTGACTGGCTCTCTCTCTCTCTCTGGTTGTGATGATAAAATCCAATAAACTGCTAGTCACTAACTTTATTCACCCTTAACTTGCCTCTTTAGTTACATCTTCTCTCTCTCTTTCTCTGTACAAGGAGCATGTGGATATACATAGACAAACTTGAAAATATAAACCACACCACTTTCAACATTCTCATCTTGATCTGATTTCTCCTGTACAAACTCTCTTGATGCAAAACTACATGGGAGAATCTTACCCATCTCTTTCTCAACTTCCGTACCAAAGACCCTGTAGAGTATCCTACAGCGTACATGTCTCTATGTATGTCTGTATTGAGAAGTGAATTAATGTGGAGCTTATACAATTATAATACATGGATACTTTACATAGGTAAGTACATTTTATGTCTCTTCTTCTTCTGCCTACTTTTAATAGAGATTGTGTCGCCAAAGGTCCCTATCAATAGCTGTAGCTAAAATAGTATTCTCTCTCTATATATATATAGAGTCACACTGTTTTTGGAGATATGGTAACACTCTTAAAATGAGGGATTTTACATTGGGGAGAAACTGATTTATACATGAATCCCATGAATCCATGATAGCGGAAGTGAATCCCTTTATGTATTCAAGACGGAAGTCAAGTCACTGAATGTTTTTGCATCAATGTTTAAACTCATCCAATCCTTACATCTGTACACTTTACAACTATTTAAATATAGACAACAAACCCAACTCTCTCTCTCTCTCTCATCGATTTTTTCTCTCATAATATTCTAACCAGTCTTTTTTTTTGTATATAAATAGTTTTTATTTATACAACAAAAAAATGTGATAATTTTCATCATTACCAAATGGTACTTAAAGTCAATCATTTAACTAAAAGTTTTAGAGTTGAATAAAAAAATGTACGATATGGTCAAAAAGTAGTAAATGACCCATGACCACACACTTACAAGTACAAGAGAGGAGGAGGAGGTTTAAAGTAAGGAGAGAACAGTTAGACAATAAATTAATAAATTTTCTAAAAAAAGATAATTAATTGGATTAAACCTGACGACGCAAAGACTGAGCAAGTGGCCTCAAGAGATTCTTTTTAAACAACAAAATAATGCTTCAAGGCTCTTTTTTCTCTAATAATTGTAGGGCAAGTATATCTATTTAACTAGAATTTTCCACATATATATATTAAGTAACATACATAGTATAGTATAGAGATAGAGTAGAGAAGCGTGAAGTGGAATAGGAAGAAGAAAAAAAAATTTTGTTCCTTGGAATAGGGCAAGTCCAATGAGACAGTAGATTGATTACTTTTTCGTATGTGAAACAGGCAGAAAAGCACTGCTCTCCGATTTGTTCCACACTTTTTCTCCGTACAAAAACTTGTGTGCTATCCTACAAACTGCTACGGAGATGAACATGGACGCTAAGACGGACACAAAAGTCTCGGGCCAGGGAAAGGAAGAGGGAGACTGACTGTGAGTCAAGTATTTTTTTCTTTTGAGAAGAAGAACAAGATGAGAAGTGAGGATCTGTACAAAAGAGCACACTTGAGAGAGCTTATATCTGTACGTATCCGATGTTGAGACAGAGAAGATGAAACCCCCCCAAAATCTGTAAAACTAAAAACCACCTCCAATTTATACGCTGTTATATTTTTACAAGACTTTACTACTCACACATTTACTACTTTACTGCCATCATGGCATCAGTCTTTGGCATTTTTCAACCTAAAGTTCAACCTCAGAGATTATACTTCATCGCACTCTTTTTTTCTTGTTATGTATAATGCCTGTGTGTGTAGTGTAGTATCTGTGTAGTATTACCTGTTAAATTTAAGGAAAAATTCAAAAGAGGAGCATGCAACATCTCTTTTTTGTCTTAATGACGTTCTACTTGCAATAACAAACCATAGTCTATTCTTTATAGCATGCAATCTCCACCTTAAATTAAATTTTTGCCAATTCTCCCACCAACACTCGTGCAACCTCCTTCACTTTCCAGGATTTTTCTTTAAAAAAATTAATAAAGAATACATTTTTTTGTGTATTTTAACTAACCATGATATTTCTGATCTTTTGTACGTGCAAGCTGTACAATAACAAAATAAATTATTTTGAGAAAATAGAAATACAAATGATTCCATTTCAAAGAAGAAACTTTTGAGATTATTTAAAGGTAGAAAATAAAATGAGGAGGGAGAGATTTAATATTGAAAAAGTTGTAGAATGTGAAATGTACATATTAATGTTTATATAACAACCCACTCTCCTGTATAGTTATTGCTTGAGTATAATGGCAAAGAGACTGGAAATGACTATAGATTGGTTGATGTGAGAGAGGATCCTCGATGAAAATGATGATCTCAGGCTGACAGTTGTGCAAAGTGTGTAGACAGAAAAGCCTTTGAAAATGGAAATCAAATTGAAATTACTTGTAATTAGAACAACTCCTAATTATTCTCACTAGCTCCCAAATGGATTAGGATCCTCTCACTCTCTCTCTCAAGGAAATGAAACTCATCTCAACTCATACAACTAGTCAGCTAGAAACTAGAAACAGTCAAATCTAACTTGAAGGGTTTAACCACCCGGTGGTCATGCCATACCCACACAGGGAGAGAGAAAGAGTTTTGTACATAAAATAGTATCCTCCGTCTTCCTTCTTCCCGTCAGTTTTCATTTAACTTGTTCTATTTCCTCACTATCCCAATTTCCACATTATTAAGTCTTCTCCCTCAAAAACATGGTGAAAAAGCTTTTCTCTCCCAGCCTTGAAAATTTTAGAGACTGTCATCATCTCATAACTTTATTTTAACTTGACAAAATACTCAAAATAATTTTAAATCTAATTAATTTATAATTTGTCTCTTAAAAAAATTTATACAAATTATTGTTCATTTTTATAGTCCATAATGTCAATTTTGGGTTTGAATCTGTACAATTCTGAACATTAAAAAAGGGAAATAAATTGAACAATTTAACTATCGATAATTTAACCCAGAGGCTACAAATAGAGATATAAAGAGCATATAAAATTTAACTTTATGTATAAATGTAAAGTTAACCACTAAATCTTAAAATCAAGGTTTTTTTATTCTCTCTCTCTCTCTCTATTTATCTATAGTCATTCACATTTGAGAAGTCTAATAAATGCAAATGTGAGGATTAGATTGAAACCATTATCTTCCCAAGTGTGGCTTTTCTCTTAAACTCTTGTATTTTGTAATTTGCATCACTATCAAAGAAGGATTCCACCTATTCTTTTCTTCTCAAATTCAAACTCTCTTACGTAACATGTACATGGACACTCATTTCGAGAAGGATTTCTTTCTTTTTTATTTTACAAATGGATCTGATTATCTCAACATAAAATAGTCAAGACAGTTGCGTAGCTGTGAAGCCTGTTCTTGAGTGGGGGGTACATGTGTATTGTCAACACATTGGACACAAAGTTAAATCTGAGTGGTGTATGGGTGTCGTCGTTGCTTCAAAGGAAATCGAACGAGAGAGAAGATAAGGAAAGTTATAAATGAAGAGTCCATATATTCACAAGAGCGGAAAATGTTGATTTAAGACACTCCAGCTTCCGAATACCCCTCATACCTTATCCCCCTCCCCCTCCCTCCTCCATTCATAGTCTTATTCCCTTCATTTTATAGTTAACTTATCACATGAAATAATTCTCTCTCTCTCTCTCTCTCTCTCTCTCACAAAAACTGTTTATCTTTCCGCGTATGCTTTTCTATATCATTTTCTGTATACTCAGATACACGTAAACTTATTCAGTTTTTGATTTTTGAAAACTGTACAATAACTCCCCCTCCTCCTCCTTCTCCAATTCCAAATTTAACTTTCTCTTTTCTCATTTCCAAAATTCGGGGGTCCTTTATTAAAAATTGTCTTTGTCTTTAGGTTTTTCTTGACAAAAAAAATTGGACAGGAGAAAGCATTTTTACATGAATTTTTTGAGTGCGTGAATTTGTGCAGTTAAATTGATTTGTTGGTTAGAAAAAAATGCCACAAAATCATTTAAATAAAGTTGGAATGTGAAACACTTTTGCCTGTAGTGGCATGGAGCTTGTGTGTGTGAGAATGGAAGAGGGAAGTGGGGAGTATGTACATGAGTTTTGTTGTTTAGGATAACTGTCAGTATGTTTGAGAGAGAGAGGGGCAAGGCAGGAGTGGGGGGGCTTCGGGAGTCTCTTTTGAAAGCGTCGACTCTGACACTTGGCCATATATCTCCACTTCCTCCGTTGATGAATTGCTTCGTGTTATGTTGTACAATGAATAGCTAGTCAATGTCTGATTCTGCTTCATTGAGTCATTCATAACACCCGCACTTTACTTCCTACATAAACCGGTACAATAAAAAAAAAACAAGCGGGGCCCATTATTCAACTTATATTCAACATGAGGGTTCGAGTAGGACATGGACAAACAAGTCATTCTCCTTTCTCTCTTCTGTGATATGCCATACATGCTACTTTATTTCACATTGACTCTTGGATTTTAATTATTTTCTTAATTTTTAATAATTAAAAAAAACACAATCCTTATATATATTATCATAGAGGAATTTTGTACGAAGTTTATACAAATCCACAATTTTAGAGTTACAAAAAAACAAACTACATCAATCGCTTCC
>JAQIVZ010002054.1:0-24500 GCA_034700945.1 Arrhopalites spinosus
AAAAAAACTCAATTTACTCCTACTAAAATTATGACGTTACAACTTTTACTTTCTCTCTCACTCTTTATTTCATGAATATTAAATTAAAATTGGAGGGAATTGAATTGTATAATAAATTTTATGAGAAATTTCAATAAATTTGAAATTTTAATATGAAACATGTGATCAATTTGCATTTGCAGATGTACAAAAAAAAGGAAGAATAACTTTCCCCACATACAAAAATATAATGAGAAATGTGTGTCTATGAGAGAAAGTGAAGGAGATTGTTAAAAGTTAACAGCTGTTCTTTTTTTTATAATGATATACACAAAGTGAAAGTCCTTATCTCTCTCATAACAGACAGAGACAACTAAATAGTCGTTAGTTTAGTTGGTTCTTGTTATGAACTTGAGAAATCAAAGTAAACGAATAGAGAGAGAGAGAAAGATTCTGACTCTTGCCTTTCTCTCTGTATAATTAGACTGAGAGCATGGCATCCACCATTATATTATTAGTATTAAATTTTAAGTAAGTGTAAGGGTAAAGGTACAGAGAGAAAATCCTGCGTAAACTAAGAGACAGAGAAAGAGAAAGTAATATTCTCCATGGAGTGTACGTACATATTAACATTATATTGTGGAGAAGAGTTCGCTGCGTGGTTGACAGAAGAGAAAGAGAGAGAGAGAGAGAGAGAGAGAGAGAGAGAAAGGAACAATGAGATGGTCTCAACCAGCACAAGTTTTTAATTTGATTATTTATCACAGACCCAGCAGCTCTTCCCCAACATTGATTAATGAGCTACAGGCTCACTTATACGTAATTTAATAATATGACGATTCCAACCTATTCAATTGCTTGTCTCCTCGTCTTTCTCTTGCCCTGCCCTACCCCCGTCAAATGTTTGGCTCCTCTCTTTCTAAAATCTATGGAATATTTGCATGAGTCATGTGTAAAAGCTCCCTCTCACTTTCTCTTTGTAGAGTGAAAGTGGTTCCTATATTTACTTTGTGTATAACTATAAAGATTGTATCAAGACTTCTCTTGTTTATCCATCATTTTCTATCCCCACCTCCTCCCCATGTTATAACAATTCTTTGTATATTATAATGACATGGTTTAAAATTATAGGGATGAGCACAACAGCCCAATCCTCCTCTACTCACACACAGCATCTCAACAATAGAGAAAGAGAGAGAGAGACATAAAATAAATAGATGGCTAGAAAGAGAATACTGTACAAGGACTTTCACTCTCATATTAAATTAACTACAGACTGAACACTAGCTTTTTCCCTCTTCCTCTCTTTGAAAAAAAATTCTATTCAATTTTTTTTACAATGTAGACACACTACTTTTGACGGAGTATTGTATTACACATAGACTACATTTTTAGTTGAACTAGATAAACACAAAAGAGAAAGTTGAACTTGGTCTCTTTTTTTTGAGTAACTAGGTAGGTAGGCAATTATTAACATAGAGATGAACATGAAAATACAAAATAAATTTTAACCTTTTTCTATGTACAAAACTCGTAACTCTTACAAACAGAATTCAGGCTGGATTCTCTCGGAAAAAAGGAGTACGAGTTCTGTTTTTTTTCTCTTCATCATGATGAGGATGATGTTGATGATAATGAGGTTTTTTGGGGGGAAAGCAGTAGGGTCGTAATGAAGCTTATTTGTACACAGTCATTGTTCAGATTGTAGACAGGAATGACTACAATTCCCTTTGCCCAGTGGTCATTCATTTTATGCTCTAATGAAAATTTCCCCACAACCAATTCCTCACTCTCATGTCCCTCTCCTACTATACGAGCACAACTAAATGTACAACTCTTGGTTTTATATATACACAACACACATGCTACAATATTTGGATTTGTATATAGGTCTAAACATATTACCTGTTCACCATATGTACCATAAAGAGAACGTCTCTGGCTATTAACCTCAACCTCATTAGTTATTTAATGGTCAAGCCAATCCATGTTGTAAAATAAAATTACTCTACTTAATGTCTACATTTTAGGGGTTAGTTGTACTTTTTCATGAAATGAAATTTATGCTGGACTGGAATAAACTAGAAATTTCGGGAGTTTTTTTTTTAAAAAAATTATTATAATTAGTTTACCTTTTATTCAGTTGAAAAAAACTTTTTTTTGTTTATTTAGAGCGGAACATTTGTAATTTGTATGGACTCTACACTCAACTGTATGCTAAATTCCTTTTACATGGGCCAGCATGACCTAGCCTAAAGAAAGAGAGAGAGAGAGACGAATTTGGGAATCGTGACGAAAAGTAAGAAAGATGCACTTGAGTCATTCTCAAAGTACGTGAGATTCAAATGAGGGAGTGTGGATACACCCAAGAAAATCGACAAATAAAACTTTAAAAGTACACAAAGGACAGACTTGAGAGAAAGTATGACAAAAAGATGAAGATACTGGCAAGAGAAAACCCCATGGTCTATTTTTAACCATAAAATTGGTAAAAGTTGTGTGCAAGAGAAAGTTGTGACGGTGGTGTGTGTACATTATACAAGTTTCCATACATTAGCATACATTTCTTGAGGGAGAGAACCATACAAATTTTTGAGAATGAGGTAGGACAAGATGCTTTGCTTGATAATTCACCCCAAAAAAAGCTCATAGTCCCAAAAAGCCTTAGGACAGTCATTGTAGCAGATTTTAAGATGAAAAGAAGAGCATCTGCTTCATTTCTATACTTTAGTCTATGTAAGTATATACATATATAAATGTAAATATACTTCAAACTATCCCTACAAATATTTCCCCCCTCCTTTCTTTCAGACTTTCTCCTTCTCTCTCTCTCATCATTAACACTCAAGGCTCAAGACTAGAAAAGGGAAAGTCAAGGGAAAATTTTCGGAGTGAAAATATTTTCATGGATTGGACCAACACTTGAAGCTTTTACAACCTAAGCTTTTTGACTCTTGGGAAACACTGTACTACTTTCTCTTTTAAGTGTGTACATATTATAGTATGTACATATTTGAGAAAGTATAGAAAATTTTGTACATTGTACATTTCCATATCATCCTATTAGCTTCACATCATATCCCATAAGATGAGGACGCGACTCGTAAGAGAAACCTATATGAAAACTATAATGTTTCATATAAAGTGAAAGTATACGTGTGTGTGACTTGTAAGGTAAATCGAGGACTCCCAAAAAAGAAAGTACGGAGAAAGACAGGAGAGAGAGAGAGAGGCACATCCTGACAGAAGAAGAAGAGGAGAAAATTTCTAGAGTGGGCAATTTCCATCTCCGTTGTAGCTAATGTCCCTATTGTCATCATCTGGAGAAGAAGAGAAAAGGCTGTTGGTGATGTCATGTGGCTGCTGGTGGTTGTTCCGCTTTCACTTTGAAGGTAGAAAAAAATAAAAAGAACCGAGTGGCAAGAGAGAGAGAGAGACAAGTTGTTGGAATCACACACTCACTCCAATTTCATTCTCCATCCGTGTGTGAGAGAAAAAAAAGGAGGGGAGTGAAAGAAGGAGAGAGAAAGCAGACAACGTTCAACGTTGAGCACTGATATACCCATTCTAAAGGTGGTAGCAGTCATATAAATATTTTTATTTTTATGATCTCAACGACCAAGGAAGCAAAAGCAAAAAAAAAGGTACAATTTTTTGGAATACTTTCTCTTTCCCACCTTGTGAACAAGAAAAAAATGGAGGAGGGGGATAAGAAAATGAGAATACTTAAGTAGGGAATTCAGAGAGAGAAAGAAAATGAGAATCTATGTACTAACTCATATCAATTCTAAAATGGATGACATTGCTCCATGCCATCCACTGTAATGTTATTCTCCACTACACATCCACAATCTCCCCTCCTGTCTCTTCCCTACTACTGTACATGAAGAAGGTATGTGAGTTTTTTTTTTTCTTGGGTGGGTGACGACCGAGTTGGGCTTGCCTTTATTTTTTCCATGGGTCTTGGCCAGAGTAAGAGAAACCAAAACTTATTTCTCTTTCTGAAATTGGCTGGCTCTCAACTGAACGTCTAAAGGAAACGTGACTCACCTAAGAAAACAAGTCCTATCTCTTTTGGCACTGCCCGTCTCGCTCTCCTTACAACAAAAAAAAGCTTGCGGGCTTACAGAGAGCATTCTAATAGAGAAAATAGACCAACAGTATGTGTTTCTATGTTTCCTCCCCCTCCCCCGCCTGTCCCATGCTATCTTTTACATGTACACAAAAAATAAGCCTTTCCTTTCCACAGTCCACCATGCTTTATGAACCAACTGAAATACCAGGAAGACTAGCCTTAGAATTTTTTTTGGAGAAAAGAAAGGGTTACTATGATCCTTCTGCACAGAAAAGACTTTTTTGTATCTCTTTGGTTTGGCACTTGAGGTACGGAGTCTTGAAATGTTTTTATGTGTACAAAAAATTTTAGAGCTTGAATGCTACATTTGCATCTCATTTCCTTCAACCACCTTCCTCTTCTTTATTGTATGGTGTATACAATGTGAGATAAAAGTGTAGGCTTATTTATGTGTACAAGTCTCTCTTTACTTGTTGTTATTCTAACTTGTCCTCACTCAATCCCTTTTTTGACTCTTTCATCCATTTTAACTTTCTCTTCTTCTTTTTTTTCTATTTTTATGTATTTCCTCCCACTATATTTCTACGGGTAGTTTTGTCGGTCGGGTAAGATGACTAAAAAAGAGTTTAAATATTTTTTTCTTGTGGTAAATATAGCTCTACCTAATTTGTTGATGAGTCATTTGCTTGCTGCCTAAAGGTAAAGAAATGAGGACTAATTTTAAAGAGGTAAAAGAAAGTAGTTTTCTCTTTAAAATATTTTCTTGTTTTGAGTAGGTTTGGATTTTATAATGTAGATCATGTTAAAAAAGAGTACCAAGTTTAACTCTGTGAGAAATGTCTTACATTTTTCATGCTCTCAACCCACTAGTTCATTGTAAAGGAGTGAAAGTAGAGTGTAAATTATTTAAATGTGCATTTTCTCATTTCAAAGCTACAAAAGTCTCCCCACCTTGACTTAATGTCAGTTAATGTTTTTTTTGTGCGTAGTTGTAGGAGCCAAAAGGAAAAATAAGATGGAGGAGTACGAGTACGAGTGTAGTGAAAATTGATGAGAATTCTTACTGTGAAGAACTACACTACTCACTATGAAACTAGGACAAAAAGATTTTAGATTAAATTTCATCATTTCTACCTCATTCTCATTTTACACTAAAAAGTTTCTCTCTTATTTAAAAAAAAAAGTTGAGAGTCAAAAAAAAGAGAAATTTTGTCTCCAACTTTTTGGTTCCTGGGTCATTTTGTTCCGCTTTCTCTTTTTTTTTGTTTAAATTATTACAAAATAGTTTTCTTTTTTTCATTTTAAATTCAAGGACAATGGTGACTGTTCATATTAAAAATGAAAGGGGATCGATTAATTAGTAATAAAGGGGTAAGTATTAGAGATATTAAAAGAAAAAGTTTTTTTTTCTTGCTCTTTCTCTCTCTTGGTAAAAAAAAATTTAAATAGAAGAATGAACACTAAATGATTAATTTAAATTTTAATTATAAAGTAAAATAAATGGAGGAAGAAATCGGTATGAAGATTCATCTCACTCAACATCAAACATTCCGCTGCCACCTCCAACCCCAATCCCTCTTTCTCTCCAAAAGAAACTCATTAGGATAAAGAGAGAAAAGATTAGAATGGAGAGAAAGAAGAGAAGAAAGCGGCTAATGCCTTCTCATTAATTACACAAATGGGTCATTTCCCTTTTGCAATCAGTTGAAAGACAGTCTACGATCTACGGGAAATTTTTTTTTCTTTATAAAAATAATACCAAAGTCATAAAAATACCCCCCGGATTTTTTCCCCTTGCTTTTAGCATCTTAAATTTTTATTTTTGAACCATATTTAAAGGTCTAACCAGTGAAAACTATGGGAAAGTAGTTTGACATTGAATTATTCATAGAGTTGATTTTTATACACTTTGTAGTTTTTTAAGAACATTTAAAATGTACAAAAAAAAGTTACTCTACTTGTCACCCTCCTTATTCACTTGGTCTCAAAAGATTAATTTGAGGGTAGTTGAATATTTAAGTTGACTGTCGTCTATCGCCAAAAAAGAAAGTTAATTTAGAAATGATCAAAGAAAAAATTTACAGTGTCTCTCCTTTGAAAAAAGTGAGTCATAATACAAAAGAGAGAGAGATTGGGAATGAGGACAAGTTTTTTTTTCTATGGGAAACAAATCAAAAAAGTTTAGATGAAAAAATTAGTTACTACTTTCTCTTTCAAGATAAAAAGAGAAAAAAGATGGATAGAATATATATATTAAAAAAACGTCAAGAAAAATAGCAGAATCTTGTTACACTTGAGATTAAGAGAAAGGATAGAGAAAAAAAAGAAAGTTTGTTCATTTGGTTTTGAACTCATTTCACCAATTCAAATTAAAAGAAGATTTTTTGTCTCTAAGTTCAACCTTGACTTTTTTTTGACACTGACGCTACGATCAACTTGTACTACTAAGAAAGCTACTTTCACTCTAGCACAAATTTTGGTCTCTCTGTACAAATGTACACAATGTATAATAAATAGTTCTACCAAATTTTCCTCCAATTGTGAAAACGTTTAATTTTATTTAAGTAATAATAGTTTTATTTGAACATGATTGAATGTACTCTATCAATCCATGATTGTTTCAATTGACTTGTAGGCCATAAAAATTGAACACTATATAAATATTATAGGAAGGGGCCCTTTTTGGAGAAGAGAGAGAGAGCAGAATCAAATCATCCCTTCAGTTGCACTCATCATCAGTTCAAATACGGAGAAAATTTCATCCTTCCAGTCAATGTCACGCTCCATGGGGGAGATGCAGCCTACAGTCCACCCATGACTGTGAGAGGAAGAGCAGGCTGTCGTATATGGACTCTCTCATGGTAGGGAGAATGAGAAAAGGCAAACCCATTGGGTTCCATACACAAAAGATGATCATGAAGACGTCATCTTCTCCTCACATCTTGTCAAACCCACCAGGCTCCCCTTGTGCGTCTCCCCAAGTCCAAGTCACATCCTATCACATCACCAACGAGCCATGAAAAATATCCTCCCTCCAAAAAAAAATAAGTGAAAGGTAGTCTCATAACCTTAAATGTTTCGACAATGACATGTAATATTCCTTTCTACTTTCTCCACCCCCTCCTTTCCCTCTCTCTCCTCCGTCTCTTGACTCTAGTCAAATTTTTTTTGTCAAGTTGTTAAATTTATACAAGAAACTAACTACAATTTACAACGAGGACGAGGTTGATATGGAGAGGGTAGAATTGACAATTTGAGGACATGTCAAGAGCAAATAAAAAGAAAGTCATTTAAAATATATATATATATAGTTTCGACAGAGCACATGGATATTTCTTTCTTTGACATTGAAATGGAAGGGTAATTTAGTGGAAAGATTGTAGAAAAGAAAATAAACTTGTATTTTTCATGTCATCAAATATTTTCAAAGAAAATCAAGAGAGTTGAAGCGTGCTATTAGAAAATCTCATGGGGAGAGAGAGAGAGAGACATGAGAAATTATATTCAAAAATCAAAGTTTAATATTACAACAATATTCTTTTTAATACTGTCACATGTACATACATATAATTCAATATGGCTTCTAATATATTTTTTAATCATCTCAGAGTTGAAAATTCTTCATATTTCTTCTTTTTACAGAAAAAATTAAACATATTTAAGTGAAAGTTTTAATACAGTTTTTTTTTAAAAATTGGAACTCAATTCCTAAGGTTTTTAAATCAAAATAAATGACAAAATGAGAAAGTTTTCTCTCTTTTTTTTGTTTGTGTCAACTTAATTTTGATGAGACATAAATCAATATTTTGTCATCATACAAAATAGACTTTTGACAATAGAGATAAAACACTGTGTGTGTAAAATTAAAAACTAGAATCTTTCATTGAAATTAACTTTTTCAATACATTTACAAAAAAAACAATTTTTAGAAATACAATACATTATTCCATAATAAAATTATATATTTCTAAGAACACTCCTAAAAAGTTTATTTCTTTCTTTTAAATTAAATCTTTTCTTGATTTTGAACTTTATTGTGAACATTTCTAAAATTAAGTTTTGTTTTTTTACGAGTTCAAATGTCAAATTTTTCTTGTCTCATTTTATAAAAGAGAAATATTA
This sequence comes from Arrhopalites spinosus, assembly GCA_034700945.1. NCBI lineage: Eukaryota > Metazoa > Arthropoda > Collembola > Symphypleona > Arrhopalitidae > Arrhopalites > Arrhopalites spinosus. The sequence goes on from JAQIVZ010002054.1 coordinate 8,177, forward strand.
AGTTTAAAAGAAAGTTAATAATTCCACTTTTATTTTTTGAGTAGAAAAGTTTAAAAGTAGGATGAGTGAAAAAAAAGAGAAAGTAATTCTTTTTTGTACTTTCTTCATGGAAACGACAAGATTATTTTGTATATTGTGTATACTGTCTAGTGGTTTTAATTTTAATTTAAAAAAAAATAAACAGAAAAAGTAAACTTAGTGAGGGGGAGATTCATGTTTCAAATTTTATGAAAATTCTAAATTACTATTTACGAGTCAAGAGAGAGAGAGAGATTATAATTGTTATTTTTCACAAAAGAAAATGGAGAAGGCTCAACAGATGTCAGATGCCAAATATATGAAGCTACATACAGACAAAGCTCAGTCAAATATTAAACTTTATTGTTGACTATCTCACAGAGAGAGAGGGAGAGAGGACAAAACAGGGGAGTACAATAGACGAGCTCCATATTTCCATTTGGATTCTCTTTATCTAATACACTGCAGGAGGATTACACACTGTCATCATTTTGACGATTTAATGCAGACGCTAAAGAGGATTTTCTAAGAATATTCTCTCTCTCTCCTACTTTCTCCACTATTATTTTTCATTATCCCTTTGTCTCCCTCTCTTTGGCAAAAGAGAGAAGAAAGAGCAAAGATCCATAAATGACTCTGTGTGTCTATAGCCTTTAGCTCAAAGTTTTTAGTTTGTAACATTCATTCATAATATTTAATTAAATGTAGCCATTGTTACTTGTACACACACACCAACCTCATAAACTTTAGCAATAATAACATTCTCAATCCAACATCACACACCCACCCCAACATGAAGAAGACTCAAAGAGAAAAAAACAATTTTGAGAGTCAACAATACAAAATTAAATTCAATCTTAAATTTTCATTTCATTCTCCCACTTTCTCCTCTCTACGTCAGAAATTCTCTAGTTAATCAGCTGTAGTGTAGTAGCTCAAAAAAAAGTTTTTTTTTTTTAAAAAAAAACAGAATTTACGATAAAGTATGAATACGCAAGTAAATAAAGTGTTGGGAACATTAAAAAATGGTTGGAGGTTAGGGTGACTCAACATGAAAAAAAAAATTATTATATATTTAAGACATGTAGGAAATTTTACACTACAAAAATATCAAGGATGAAGGGGATAAAGATAGAACTCATAAAGTCATGAGTTTTTTTTTCTCCCCAAATATTTATATTTTAGTGTTAAGTGTGTGAATGTGAGTACGATGCTAAAATAAGCTTTTGTTTCAAACAAGAGGAAAAAAAGAGTGAAAGTTTAAATCCTTGAGAGAGAGAGAGAGAGAGAGAAAACTTTATTTATTTATATAGAGCGTCTATTTTAATCCATGGCATATGAGAGAGAAAAAGAGGAAGGAGAGAAACCCGTACACCGTGTTTCCTCCCCTTTTGTTTTTTCGCTCATCAAAGTAGAGCTCTTAAGCAAGTCAGAATAGGGAGAAAGTTAAAAACTTGAACAACAAAGTCTCCATCTAATGAAATAGTGTATATATACCGTAAAATCTACATTAAGGGCCCACTCTAAAATAACCGCCTACCTTTAATAAGGGCCTACCCCCCGACCTTATCTGACAAATAAGCGCCCACCCCAAAAACGCTTTTTATTATTTTTTGATCATTTTCCAAGAACTACATTAAGCCCATTGATGGCCGATGATTCATAGACCTTTCTAGCAACTAGGTAATTATAATGTTGAAAATGTTTGGAAAAATAATGAAAGAGCCCCATTGAACATTTCATGAGAAATGTTAAAATAGAAAAAAACAAAGCTAATCCCAAAGGTCATCAATAGAATAAACTATTTAAAATTTATTAATTTTATATATTTTGACCACAACTTGCGTTCTGTTTTTTTGTCATTGTCGGTTTACTTGCGTAAAGTAGAACTGCTCCTCAATATTAAATAAATTATAAAAAATAAACATTTTTGCAAATTCGACATTAAACTTTTCAAAAATTTCAAAAATGAAGTGTTTTGTCAGACAGAGTTTCTGATATTGATGAGAATTAAATTTTAGATTAACTGATTCTTGTATTTTTTTACATTTTTCAATTTATAATTAAATAAAATGATCAAAATAATATTTGAAATGTGAAAATAATAAATAAGCGCCTATGCTCTAATAACCACCTACCTTTAATAAGGGCCCACCCTCCGACCTGATTTGACAAATAAGGGCCTAGGCGCTTAATTTAGATTTTACGGTATACATGTTTATATTTTTAGGAGAAAAAAAAACACAAACAAATATCAAAAACAAATCTTTCACATCAACTCTCAAACTTATTTTCTTCATTTTCTTTATTAATTTTATACCTTTTTTAAAAATATAGTCCTCTTTTCAAAAATAATTTCACCTTAAATTACTAACCCTTCAATAACTTGTACGCAAAATATTTAGTAGTACAGAGAGTCCATTTTAAAAATAGAAAAACTTTAATTATTTACATTTAATCTCGTAAACAAAAAGAATAGTCTAAAAGTAGTACAATTAAAGAATGCATAGAGCCTTAAAAAACCATGACTTTTAAAAAATCTATTGTTTAAAATGGAGAAAGTGCATTGAAGAAAAGAAAAAGAATAGAAATTATCTAAATGACAGTCATCAGTCTATGAGACACAAGTTGATTGTTTTATACACACACACACAAGAGCAAAAAAAATACATTCAACTCCAACCAACACTCCACCCACCTCCTTTTTTATACTGTTGCAATTACAATTATTTTTAGAGACTTTCTTTTTTTGGTTGGTCGTCTCGTTTCCCAAAGTCGATTTAAATGTTTTTAGAATAAAAACAAAAGTCTCTAAAAAAGAAATCTTGCTTCAGTTGCCTCCCTCTCAATTTAATTTCCAGCTCCATGAGATTCAACAAAAGACGTAAACATATAGTGACACATGTTTTATATAAAGGATTCCCCCTTTTTTGTAATTATTTGCCTTACACCCCAAATGACAACTCTCTCTCTCTCTCGCTAGAGAAAGTCCTTGTTGAAGAATAATAGTGGGCACTTTCTTACATTATTTACCAATGCCCTTTAAATGTTTCCTTAAATGATTATATATTGTTCATTCTCTCCCAAATTTTCTCTTAAAATAGGCCAATTCCTTAGACCCATAGACGATAGGACCTGGGCCTCCCTCTTGTACTTTCACCGTGGTTTTGACTTTTTTTTCACATATTCAATTCCGCCACATTTATAGTTCTTAACAGTCAATTCTTTTTAGTATTTTCTCCAGTCGTTCAATTTTAATTTTCTCTCCTCCCCCCAAAAAAGAAGAAATTGTAAGGAAAGAAATAAAAAGAGGGGCCAATTTTGAACATGAAGGAGGAGGATACAAAGAAAGAAAGACTAGTCTATCTCTATATAATAATAGAATAGAATTTAGGATACAATAGGATGAGGGGACCATTTTATTTTAGAGCTGTAAATGAAAAAAGAAAGAAAGAAAAAAAACATTATTGGGTGTACAATATCATTGTGTTATTCATAAAGTCTTTTAGCACAATGGCAATTTCCTTCCATCTTCCATGACTACAGAGAGAGAGAGAGAGAAAGTCATCCTCGTATCTTGCCATTTTTAGAGATCCCAAAAAGAAGATTGTAATTCAATTTTATTTGTTCCTTCTCATCTCCTCAAAAAGAGTGGATGGGAGTCTTCATTGAAAAAAAAAGTAATTTGAGATATCCTTTACAAAAAAAGATGGAAAGGAAGAGAGAGAGGAGATAAAAGTTTGGAGAAAGCGAGAGACACATTAATTCCCACAATGGTCAAAGAATTGTAATTGCAATCTATAGAATACCGATGTGGTCATTTAGTATTGAGTGTCCATATAAAAATAAATGGAGAAAGTCTATGAATAGTCCATCTGTACTTTCACTATGAGTTGAAAAAAAAGCCAACTATTTTTTAGTGACAGGTGAAACAATAAGGAAATTACAACCATTCAACATGTGTACATTAAAAAAATTACATATATATGTTTTTTTATATTTTCATATATATAAAATAGTTTACAAAAAAAGAAATTAAGAAAAAAAAGAAGAAGAGAAAGTTGGCTGAGTCCTCACGTAATCGTAATATTTTTTGTGTCCTCGTCCTCGTCTTCATCACCAAATTAAAGATGGTGGGGGTGATAGAGATATAACCGGAGACCAAGTTTATTATTATTAACGTCGTTTCCATTCCATTTACAATGGTCATTCCTTGTTCTCTAAATAACTCGATCTTCATTTCCTCACGACTGTCCTCCTCTCGTCTCTCTGTTAATGGTTTCATGTCATTCTTTGGCTCGTTGGGAATAATGGGAGGAGAGTAAAATGTATTATATTTATTGTACTATTGACACCATGGCCATAATTCTATTTATATTGTCAATCTCCCTCTCTTTACAGACACACACACACAAAGATAGACATGTCCATCTCTAAGTTTACTATGGAGTCTTCAAAGTAGTAAAAATAAAGATAATGGAGAAACAAAATTACTTTTAATATCCTTCCCCCCGTCTCTATCCGTTCCATGCATTCGGGGAATGGAGTTTCAGTGTGGGGGGAATTTAGTTTAAATATTTGGTTATGGGCAAAAGGGAAGAAGAATGGAATTGGTGGGACGATTAAGGTTTGTGATGGTGGTGTTGGTTGATATTGTATGCAAATAATATTATTGGCTTTTTTTCCAGTTAACTAGGTCAAAAGAAAATTGGAAATAAAGGAGCCGCAGGGGAAAAGGAATTATTTTCACGCTCCACCTCAAACGTTCCTTCTCCCTCTCTCTCTTTTATGTATTTAGTGAGTGATGCAATGAAAAAATAAAAGGAGAGGGCTATTCCATCTTCATCTTTGTTGGAATGAAGAAAAATCCACAAAATGTCTTTATTGATCAAAAGAAAAAAAGCGGAAACGAGAAAATGTTTCTATGACAAGACAAGAAAAATTCCTCAACTGGAAAATTTCTCTTGTGTCTCTTGTGTCTTTGACAAAATTTTATGTTGTGTAATCTGACTATCCCCCCCACCCTTTTTATAATACATTTTTTGGTAACACAATTTCCCTCAAGGCTTTTTTCTGTCTCTTTAGTGTTTCTCAATTGACTTTCTCCATTTTATAATTTTCTTATTATTTATAAAACCCACACTCTCATCCATTGCATTGTCAACCTTAATTTAAAATTGTCTTCTTTTATTTTCAATTAAAAATTAATTTTATTTTCAAGTCAATTATATTATTTAATTATCATTACAAAAGTGGACTTGCTTTCTTGCCCTCCAAATAATATCGACTAGATAGACTACAAATAATATGATAAAAAAAAACTTTGATTTTATTTTGGATGTCAAAAGTCAAGTATAATGGCCAAAGGGAAAGTAAAGAGTGAAAGAGAATGAAAGAGGATGAAAAATAATATTAAAAAAGAATATGGACAGATTGACTCAAGTGTTCACAAAAAAAAAGTCAAACAATTTTTTTCATTTTATGGAAACAAACACAAAAAAGGGCTGGAGGCTGTTTCACTCTAAATTGTAAATATGAGAGAAAGTGCGAGAGAGAGAGAGAGAGAGAAAGATGAGAGGATCCAAAATCGTTTTGGTTTGACTTTCACAAGGAAAAAAAGAGGGATGTACATGGGATAGGATGCTGGTAATTTATCTGGATTTGGACTAGACCCAGACTCTCAAAATCACAAACATTCATCCCATCAATCCCACATTGTTATTTATTATGATACATTTATGTACACACACACACACACTCAATATTTGCATATGTTGTACATTATACAAGGAAATGGCAAAATGTACATATTTTGGAATGGTCTGCATGGCCACTTTCTTGCCAGACCGTTTATTCATATAAAAATTTTTATAGGGAGTGGAATGAGTTGGTGGGTCTGACAGAGATGTTGGCATTATCAACTTTATTCATCCTTCTCTTCCATTAGACCACAGAGAGAGAGAGAGACAGCTTTACGTCATTGCATGTCAGCCAAGTGAAATGTCCTTGATATAGAAATACAATATTTGTATCAAAATATATAATAGTCCATTGCTTTGACGATATTCAATTTCCATTTTACTTTCTCTCTCCCTTTCTCCTTTTGAAATATCTATGGTCTATATTTTTAATGGTTTCTCTGTACTTTCCCTATGAAAAACCAGGCTTGTGACTGTAAAGAGGAAAAAGAGGAAAGAAATTAAGCCATTTGTTTTTCATCTCCACACGTTCCAATGGACATTGATAGTGTTTGTTTATTTTTGTACATAGAGACAGACACAAACCCAAAAGCCTGGCTTGTACTTTTTATATTAAATTTCATGTTCCTTTCTCTCTCTCTCTCTCATTCTGTACATTTAAAATTAACCAAATTAAATATGTTCCCCATGTATTCAAATAACTTTTGATATTTCCCGTAACAAGACAAATGAAAATTGTCAATTTATTGTAACATAGAGTGTACAAATTCTATGAAAAAGTTTCATGGAAAATCAAGTATCAATTGTATAACGAATCTGATGAGAAATTTGTCTTTGATGTTAGAGAGTACACAAAAAATTGTGGTTGATGAGAGACTGGCCACTAGTGACAATGGAGAGGTACTGTAGATAGTCCCTCATGAAAATAATGTTAAGGATAGTTCCAAAAGTATACAAAGTTTGGTGCTTCTCTCTCTCTCTCTCTCCAGTATTTTGTATTGTATGAAGTAGACCAATAAACAAAGAAATGTTTCAATCAGTCTTTCGCACTCGACCACAATAAATTTCCAGTTAGTTGTGTATCTTTATTTTTTGGGGGTACTCCCCATTTTCCAATGTACACACAAAGAGAAACAAGAGCTACCACCATGGCCACACACAGTGTGTCATTCAAGATGGTCAAGTAAACAAAAAAAAACTTTTTAGGGAGAGAGAATTGCTTACTTTTGTGGTTGCCACTGTTTTGGAGACTGACGGCTTTCCCCTCTTGCCCTCTCGACTTTTTTTTTTTACTTTCTCTTTATCTATCTCAGTTTCTCTTTTATTTTTTCCCCCTTTCTCTCTCTCTCTTTCCTCCTACTAGAGGATACTGAGAACCGTATTGATGTTTGCACATTGTACTCTGTACAAAAAGCTAGCTAACCAACCACCATTCATTTATTTTCATCTCTCAGTGGTTGTAGAAGAGGATGGGGATTCACATTTTGGGGTGAGTACATATTCCATTGATTGAAGATACTTTTTTATGTACAATTTTTGTGGGTATCAAATGATATAGATAGGAGAGTCAAAGCTAATAGTATCCACTTGAATCTCATACCTTATACTTTCCTCCCAATTACATCTTCTCCATCCTCCACACTCTAAACTTTTCTCTCTCTCTCTTTAGTTCCTTTCCTTCAATTTCCTTTCTCTATCAAAAAAAAGTCTATTTCTGGAGAGCTCCATGGAGAAAATTTCTTAGTTTTTTGTCAACATTCGAGTAAAATAAACTTTTTCTTTCTCTATCTCTATCTCTATCTCTCTCCCTCTCTCTCTCTTGTTTTATTTGATCTCTGACAATTCGTATTACAGTCGCCCACTTCTATTAAATTAAATCCACGTTGCGTGATTCACGTTTGAGGGATCAATCTAGCTCTACAATTCATTTCATGGGGACTCGTCTATTATGTACCACCTATGTATCTGCATGTACATGTGACATGTGAAAATTTTTGGAAATTTTCAACCACACAAAATGAGTCATCGTGACATGGCCCATGTCTTAATTCTTTATTTATTAATCCCAAATTAATTTGACAGTCTCTAATAAATTTCTCACTGTCCACACAATACACAAAAAAAAACTTTCTTTTTTGAAACAATCTAATAAATTTCACAATAACGAAACTACCATATGTCTCATTGTGAAAGAAGAGAAAAAAGAGAAAGTGAGTGAATAAAAGAAAGTGTATAAATTTAATCAGTAAGAGTCACTGTACTAAAGACATTTCTAGAGCGTTCAAAGAATAAAATCAAAACACTGATGAAATTTCCTCCACACACACACAACTCTCGTCCCTTACTTTTTCCGAAAATTAAGATTAATTGAGCGAAAAGCTGTCCCCCCCCCACTTTCTTCTCTCTCTGAGGGGAGAAAACACAACAAGGTTGTCATGAGTTAAGTAAGAAATATATTGCAAGTTGAGAAAAGTAAAAGCTGGGACTACCCTCAGTAAAATTAAATTAGACAGCACAAGTCACTGAATAGAATCAAAATGGGATCTATCAATTGAACGGATGACATGCTTCGTCTTGGCAGGAGACATTGTTACCCCCCTCCCTCTCCCTCCTCCTCTCTCAAAACTAAATTCTCTCGGTCATCAACTACAACACTCTCACTCTTACTTTTAATGTCAATGGGCTTGTGTTTTCCAAAATCAAACTTTCACCATGTAGAAAATAAATTGTATCTTTCAAAGAATCAGTAAAAAAAAAAAATGTTCATAATTTATTTTTTTCTCTTCATATCTGGATGAGAATGGAGGAAGGACGCTTAAGTGGAAATATAAAAAAAAATCAAGATGCCAATTAATTCTGTCACTAGACTTTTAAACTTGTACAAGTCCAAGTGGGAATTTTATTGTACAAGTGTAGATATTCTCAATAGATAAAATTAATTTGTGTGTAGAGAAAGAGGGAGAGAAAGTAATTTGATGAAGGGGAGATGGAGATGATATATATAAGTCATAATAGGATTTTCACATGGTGGAGGATATTAGATAAAAATAATACTAACAACTCGTTCTAATTTCCTACAAGAGGCACCACACTCAAAGAGAAAGTGGGGGAGAAAGCACTTGTGTTTTGAGAGTGTACACTACTCTTGTAGTAGAATAAAGCCCTCCTCTTAAAGTAAAGCAATCAAAATGAGAGTATTTTGTCAACATTAGACATCAAACTGAACAATAAAGAGAAGGAAAAAAATGCTTGTGACAGACATTTTCCATTTTTTTCTCTTCCTTCTCGTCTTACTGTCATACCCACAGTCTATTATGGTTGTCATATATCATATCATTTTCCATGTCCCCTCATAATCCTTTACACCATTAACTCTTATATATGACGTCCTTGTAGTTATTTGAGGGCCAGGAAAATTGATTTTTTTCTCTTTTCCTTTTTCTCTAGATAATTTTTATCATGGATCCCCCCATTCTTGGATTACACTTTACTCTATACTAAAAGTTACAGGGATGAGTCTTTCTTTTTATATAGGCATGTACAATATAAATAGTATTAGCTCAACCGTTCATAACAAAAAAAGAGTGGCCATTGTCTTTCTCTTTTTTTGATTAATCCAATCAATTCTTTTGTCTCTTGAAATTATTTTTTTTGTAGAACAAAATTACTCTCATCGAGTCATGGATATGGATTACAATAAAACGAAAAAAAACTTGTCTAGTCTTTTCATCCTTCTCTCTCTCTCTCTCTCTCTCTCTCTCTCTCTCTTAGTTTGCGCATGGTGAAAGCAATAAGAATGAAATAAAAGACAAAAATTCTACTTTTTTTCATGTCACCAACTCATACCGTGAGTGGAAGTTAGAAATACTGGACTAAAATAGAGAAATAGGGCAAACCAAACTATTTTTGTTTGTTTATGCAAGGATATCTTATAAGTAGTACAAAAAGAGAAAAAAATGGGAGAAAGTATGGGCGCTAAACTATAGAGTTGAAAATATCTATAGAGGAAGATAAAGACAAGTTTTAAATGGTAAAGTTGGAGCAAATAATTCACACCCTCACACTTTCCCTCCACAACTCTCTTATATTCCAAAAGAAAAGATCAAGACCAACTGATCCAGACCAACACCACCAGATCCATAGAGAGAGGAGACACATCTTAAGAGAGAGAGAGAGAAAAAAAAGATTTACATTTCAACCGGGCACATGAACCTACATATGGGTCATGGGTCGTAGTTGGTTGGTTGTGGCCAAAAAAAAGGGAAATAAATCTAACAGATGTTGAAGCAAAAAACTTAAACTTTTCCACTTTGATGCATAGTCAAGTCATTTCGGGGGAGTTGAGGTAAGACAAGATCAAGAGACGAATCCTGTGGCCATTTTTGGGGGGGGGGAATCAAACATGAAGATTTGGAGACATTGTAAAAACTAAGAGAAAGTCTGTAAAGGGAAAACTGAATGCACTAAATTACTTAAAGTTAAGTAAGTAAAGCTAAGTACAGTCTTAGTTGTACTCAGGTGAGTATTTCAGAAAGTTTGTCTCTAGTGAATTATTTTTATCATTCTTTCATCCTTGGACTTGCCACAATTTTCTAGTTCCTTTTCACACAAAAAATGTCTATATATTTTTTGATACACTTTTCCATCATTTTCCTATTAAACTTTCTTTCTCTTAAAATTTGGCTACTTTCCCTCTCATGCCAAGAGTAAATAGTAAAAAAAAAGGATTTTGAAATGTTTTGGTATTGTCAGGATTTGATTGGAAAGATACTGTCTATTCTCAAGGTAAGGGAGGGGGAACATGTGTCTCTGGGATAAGTTTTCTGCGTAGGATTGTAGTGGAGAAAGTAGACTATAATATTTTAATGGTATGTGCACACTGCACAGTTTTACTTGAGGGAATCTGTGCTTCTTCTCTACAATAATTATATAACCTATTACGTGCCATATAAGGGGAAGGTGACACAGATGCAATCTTTCTAAAGCTTTCATAATGTATAAGTGAGAGAAAGTGAGAGGAAAAGGGAAAGGTTGGCAAGTTGGGGATTGTTCCATGGAAGAATTGAGCCCCGGAATTTGAAGCTTTCCAAAGAAAAACACTTTTCTCTATTGCTTTCTTCTCCTTGAAAACTCTTACCACTTCTTTTTGAAAGGCAAGTGATGATAAATTATGCATAAAAAGACATTATAAGAACTGGATATCCAACAAAAGTTAAATTCTCTTTCCGCTTCCCCCCCTTCACATCTCCTGGACCATGCTGGAAGATTCTCAAAAACATGTGGAAATCTTTTTTCTCCTCTTCTCTTCTCTTCTTGCCATTTCAAACATTTTACATATTCCTAGAAACACTATTTTCTTTGCATAACTTGTCAAGGGACTTTCTTTCAAAGAAAAAAAAAGAGTAGAGAAAACGAGTCTTAAGTTTTTTTTGGTTTTATTTTCTTTTCCCCCTTATTTTTTATATTGACAAAAAAAGTCAATAATTTCTTGTAAAATAACTTTCTCTTTTTCAAATCTATTCTACACACACACAAAATAAATGGAGAAAATAAAGCACATGATTATTTTTTAATTATAGTAGATAAATATGTAGGTACTGCCTAGTAGGCAGATATAATAAGTTAAAATGATGGGACAATTTTGACTTGATTTATTAAACCTTAATTAATTAAAACTGTAGATATAATTTTTGATGTGTAAAATTTGGAAATGTGACAAAGAATTTTGACAGAAAATATTTTCCAAAATTAGTCCTCAAATGACCAAGCAATTGCCAATCTAGCCCACTAATCATGACTTTCTCTCCAATTATGAAAAGATCAAGTTTTTGAGAACAATTGTCTTTTTACACGTTTTTTGGTAAACTGACTTTTACATGTATAAAATTAATATAAAGATAACTAATATTCTCGTCTCAAGATGATGGGGAGAATGGGAGGGAGGGGGAGAAAGTCTCAAGAAATTTAGTTTGCCTTAATCGTTCTCCTCATGAATTTCACTTTGACTCGTCACTGATGATCATGATGGAGAGCCATCAAACTCAAGAGAAAAGATGAGGAGCATGCATGGATTGGGATTGGAAGGTAAGTTATGTGTGTATATGCATAGGCTTTCTTACAATAGAGAGAGAGAGGGAGAAAAGATAAGAGGAGAAATGCCTCAAGTCAGTCATCCAAGTCATCCGCACATTATCTGCGCAATTCACTCCGGAAGAAATTTCTGCTCTACTGATTTATTTAAGATGCTCTCCTCTCTTACACACGTTCTTCATTTATAATCATCATCCCTGCCCAATTTGCCAGCACATCTTTACTTCCTTTTTGACTTTGTCCATGTCTCCCTCTTTCTCTTTGTCTTTTATTCTCCTCGTAGTCAAGTGCTCATGCCAAAGACTTTCTCCACTATTTTCTATTATGAACATGCACTTGTATCATTAACTTCAATTACAACACAGTCCTCCTTACTCCCCCCGCTTTTTCTCTCTCTCTTTATCTTTCATTTGACAAATTTCAATATTTTGTGTTGACAAATGTGCTCAAATTTCCTTTCCTTTTAATTTAGAGCTTTTTTTATAGGGCTCAGTAGTCACTTTCACTCAAACTTTTCTCTTTTTTTCTGTACCTCTAATAAGCCTGTGAAATGTATTCCTTGTAAAATTGTCAAGTTAATTTTCATTTTCATTAGTGTACAAAAAAAAATGGGTCAAAATTTGACTAATTTAGTAAAAAAACCAAAATAATCTTCAAAAACAAGAATCTTGAGGTTAGATTAAAAAATTTGAAAATGAAAGAAAAGAAAAAAAAATGACAATTATTTTATTCTTCTCTTGCTTCTTCTGTCTTTCCTCACATAATGCAAAACTTTCTCTGACACACCTGGGGAATAGGGGTGGTTAGGTGATGAGAGAGGGAGAAAGTTGGGGATAGTTCACCAAAAAAAAGAAAACAGTGACAAGAAGGAACATAAGTCATTCCAGTTTGAAATATAAAATAAAAGTAGAAAAAAATAGTCACACAAGAAAAATGACAATGCATACAGACACGCACACACACCATAAAAATGAGCCATCATATGGCAAACCATACTCCTGTTTCCTCCTCCAACTTTCACAAAAAAAGAGAGAAAGAATCAAGGCAAAGTTGAGTCTTAGTTTTTCTTTCTTTTTTCCTAATATTACTTAACAGAAAAGAAAGAAAGAGAAAGGAGGAACAACCAACTGTCATATTGTCCATTAGTGAATGAATAGAATAGCTAGACAAATAAGTTGGTTAGAGGAGAAAACCCTCGTCTTAAAATCCTCTCCCTGCATAAGTCACCAAGTTTTGTAATAAATAGGCTTTGGTGTAAAAGAATCCCCTTTCTTCTACTTTCTCTTTTCTCGCCTGTCCTCCAACCTACATAAATATCACACACATGTACTCTTTTCCGCTTCAACTCTCCACTCTGAGCTCAGCTCCAGCTTAGAAGTGGAGGAGAAAGTAGAGAATTTAGTTGGATAGTTGGTTATCTACATATAAAACAAGTGTACATTAGAACCTATGCATAAAATGGTATGAGAGAAGTATTAACAATCTATAGATCTATAAGGCTACTTAGTGAAACTTAACTTAAGATTCACGATCAGCCATCACAGAATCAGCATGAGAGTCTCAATCTCTAAATTTCTCAAGACAGCTCAAGCTCAGCCTCTTTTTTTTCTTTCTCCTCACCATAAAAAAAGTGAGACTTTATTTTATGTATGGAGAGACGTTCAGTCGTTTGGGGAAAAAGAGAAAAGAAATTTATATTTTTTTCTCTCTCTCTTCGATTTTACATGACTCTACGCATTTTAGCTTTATTTTTTTCGTCTTCTACATTTTAAGCCCAATTTATATACTGGAGAATAAGGTGAAAGGAATGCAGGAAATGTTTGTGTGAGAGATAACTCTTTTAATAGTTGTGTGCTTAACATGTACCATTGATGATGATGACAGAGACCAAGACGAAAAAAATAGCAGTTGAGTTCCACTTAAAAAAAGCTTTCGTCCAAGAAATAGAAAAGTTTGGAGTCTCTAGTCTGTAGGGATGGGTAGCCCCAATGAAATAAAAATGGTCCAAGGGCACCAAACCTAGGAGTATCTGTATCTAGAGAGCCATTAAGTAGAGAGAGAGAGAGAGAGAGAGAGAAAGTATAGGGAAATAAAGAAGAAGGGAGTGATTTTTTTTAGGACAAGGGAGATGAGCATTCCCTTGTTTTCTCTTTCTTTCTTTTTTTTCTCTCTCTCTCTCTCTCTCTTGTGGATTTGCAGCGTGAAGCTGGCGCCGAGCTGTTCATAAATTAGCAAGGCATTGCGCTTTTAACAGTTGAGAGAAAGAGAAGGAGCTCGAATTTTCTCCTTTAGTTGTATCTGTATATTGTACATTGTATAAATAGAAGAAATAACTCTAAGCTTTGTATTAACTGAATATACAGAAAAAAAATAAATGGAAAAAGGGGTTTTCTCTCCATCTCTTTGGAGAAAGAGTAGCAGGAGAAAGCGAGACTAAAATAACCTTTTTTTACATTCCATTTGTGTTTCAATTCCTTCTCTCTCTCTCTCTCTATGTTCATGAGTGAAAGTAAGAAAAATGTTGAGTTGGAAGGAGTAGAGAAAAGTAAAAATATTGTGCGTCTGTCAATTTCATACATTTGACTAAATTTCCTGTGCTTTCTCCATTTTGTAAATTCACTCTACAAATTCTTTGCATTTTTATCCTTGGGTCACTAGCAGTACATAAGCGTGGTACTTTGAAGCGTACAATATAATATATGTACTATAATAAAAATATGTTGAAATCAAGTCAAATACACAGCCATCAACTTTCTCTTTAGAACCTGAAGGCTCAAATACATATATATATATATAAATTACTAAAATTTATTTGTCTGCTACTTTCTCTTATTCATACTTGATATTTTTGAATTATGTTTTTCTTGGGATGAAATTAATTGTCAGAAATTTACAAAATGAGTCAGTCAAGTTCAAAACAATATTTTGATTATAAAAAATTATAAAAAAGCTTGAAAATAAAAATATTGGGGTACAAAAAAATATAAAAAGAAATTGAATTGAAGTTGAATTTTTTTTAAAAAAAAAAAAACTTTTGAAAACTTGACTATACACTGTAGAGTAAAGAATTGATCTCTGAATATAAGATTTCTCCTGCCCAATAATTTATTATGATTAGTCATCTCAAGTGATGAGTGATGATTAAAAAAAATAGTCAATACGTCATTCTAATCGAATTGAAACTCAACCATTTTTCTTATGACGTCAGTTCTCAACCACACACACACACACAAGTATTACAAAAAATGTTTAAAAGAAAAGAGAAAAAAATAGGAGTGAATTGTAGATACGTACATTAATGCATTTTAATGGGAGGGGAGGGGAAGAAGGTAGACTCATTTTTTTGGAGGGGAGCACTAGAAATTCCTGTCATTAAAATGGCTGTCGGAAGTAAAAATGATTTATGAAAGTCAATGATGATGGCTATACATCTTGTCCTATCTTTCTTCTTTTGTGGTATGTACATTATATTCATCATCCAGATGATTCCTCTGTCGATTATACCTTCGTTTGTACCATATGTACATACTTGGAGAGAGAGAGAGTAATATTATAATGGCTTGAAACATTTCCCAACTGCCAACTATTTTATTCCCAAAGCTACTTTTCCAGATACATCTTTCATCTTTCCTCCCACTAGACACAACACAAAACTCACAAAATTGTAATACTTTTACAATACAAATCTCTCTCTCTCTCTTTCCATTTAATTTGAATATGTAAAAGACTTTCAAACTAATTTGCATTACTTGGTTTATGAGTATGACAAAAGTTTAAAATTTTAATTTAATTCATTTTAATCATCATCATTTTATTTTATTATTGACTCTCAATTTCATTATGACTCACTCCCTGCACTTTTATTAAATAAAATAAAGGAATTTATATCAAAAGATAATGAGATAGATAATGGTCAAATTACTCATAGTGGCTCAAGCTAATACACAAGTTTAAAATATTGATACAGTGAATAATACAGATACTTATTGTACAAGATAATAATTTAAATGACATTTAAATAAAAAAAAATTTGCTCACTGTCTGATAATTCAAGCCTATTTGTGGAATGTGTCAATTTGTTAATTTATGCATCCTCTTATCATTGAGAAGAGAGACGCATTAAAGAGACGAAGCTGCGGGTTACATGTAAATGACGAGTGTAATCATGTTTAACTAAATACAATGCAAAATGATATGAGAGAGATAGGACTACATACAGTAGTTTAGAAATATGATAAGACTTATATCAGTCATTTGGTTTGAGAGGAGAACTCTAAAAGGCGCAGAAACGTGTATCAAATTGCACACTACACAAAAAAATCAAGCTGAGTAGTAATGTGAGAGTAGTGCCTTCAATTTACCGTATTATCTCTATTAGAGGCCCATCTTATAATATAGGCCCAGTCTCTATTAAAGGCCCCGTTTGGTAGTCAGCAAAAAAATAAAAGCCCAGTCTCCAATATAGGCCCACTCGAAATGCGTTATAAATTTAGTCATCTTAGAAATGTGCCTTTGAA